>PVIC010004838.1:36011-60706 GCA_004025085.1 Thryonomys swinderianus | reverse complement strand
TCTCTCTCTCTCTCTCTCTCTCTCTCTCTCTCTCTCTCTCTCTCTCTCTCTCTCTCTCTCTCTCTCTCTCTCTGACTTGCAACCTTTGCAACCTTACTCTGCTGGGATTATAAGTAGATGCTGCTTTTGTTAATATTTGGTTGCACTTGTTCTCATGCATTACATATTTGGGTTTCGCCCACACTCATCACCACAAGATTTGGGAAACCTAACACTAGAAATTCCCCTTGACCCAGGTATTCACATTCTAGGTATCTTCCTGAAAGTGTTAAAGGCATCAGGTTACAATGATATATGCTCATCAATAAAAGAAAATGTGGTATTTACCCACAATAGAGTACTGATCTGTCATATGGGATAAACCTGAGTTATTTGTAGTAAAGTGGATGAATGATTCCTGAGAATGTAACATGAAGTGAAATCGGTAGGATGCAGAAGTTTAAATATTACATGGTTTCCTTTCTATGAGAAACCCAGAATATAAAGGGCAAAACAAAAGGTTCATAATAGGAAATAGAAATAGAACCTGTGTGAGATGGGAAGATCTGGAGATGAAGGGGAAAGAGGATACAAAAAGAATAAAGGTGTTTCACGTACTTATACCAACTCCCCACAAGGAATGCAATCATCACTTATTGCAGACAGATACTAATGAAAGTTTTAAAATTTAAGATCATGAGTTAACATTTCTTAAAATATTCTATTGAAATCAGGTAAAGCAGGTTTATATACATTTATCTTTCTAGATTTATATATTAGATATACTCTACTAATCAGATCTAATCCATCTCATCAATGCCAGGAAATACTAATTTTCAACAGTTAAAAAATTATAGTCATAAGCCTGGGGTTTAGCACAGTAATTCTGGTGTCTGTCCTGCAAGTGCAAGGTCCCCAGTTTGATCCCTGGTACCACATACCACAATGCCAAATGGGGTGCCTCACGCCTGTAATCCAAGCACTTGGGAGGCAGAGGCAGGAGGATTACTGAGTTTGAGGCTTGCCTGGGCTACTTAGTGAGCTCAGGGCCAGCCTGAACTACAAAGCGAGACCCTGTCTCAAAAAAAAAATTATATTCATGCCTGGTGTGGTGGCTCACGCCTGTAATCCCAGCACTCGGGAGGCAGAGACAGGAAAATTGCTGAGTTCAAGGCTTGCCTGGGCTACATAGTGAGCTCAGGGCCAGCCTGAACTACAAAGCGAGACCCTGTCTCAAAAAAAAATTATATTCATGTATATTGGAAGTATTTCTCCTAAAGCATAAGTCCATAACTATGATGCTTTGGACATCAAAGGTATAGACTTTAACTGAGGAAAAAGAGAAAATAAAACAAAAGGCTTTCAATAGAAAACAATTATTGCAGAAGATGTCTGCACTCGCTTGAACCCATATGTGTCTTTTGAAAAATTCCCTCTTTTGAAAAAGAATTTATGCATAGAAATTGGAAAGTATTTCTTGGATTATTCATAGAGCAGATGCCACTACTTTGAAAACTAATCATTCATTTTATTGTCGTCTTTTACTTGAACAATACTGATAAGCTTTTATTGTGTTATGGGTAGGCATACTTAATTATGTTCTTTGTTCATTATAGCAGTATTAGAGTAGATTTTAAATTATAAAATTTTAGACAATTAAAGAACACTTTGAAGAAGATTTTATTTATTACTAAACTGTGAATGATAGAGAATGTCTGTTGCAAAATGTCAGTATCCTATTCCCAGGAAAAGGAGTTTCAGAGCGACACTTGAATAATTACTTCGTTATGAAGTCATTAAGTCACTACTGACACTTATCCAAAACATTTATTGAACACCTGTTGTGCCCAGAACCTACAGATGTTTTAGTCTATGACAACGAGTATGGGCAAACCTTTCATCTCTTTAAAAAAATGACTAAATAATATGTCATCATTTCAAATGCTAAAATAACAGTTTCTGTGTTTCTAAGTTAATTCTACTTAGCATCTGGAATGAACAGACACTTTTCAGAGGAAGAAGCAAAAGCAGCTAAGACGTATATGAAGAAATGCTCAACATCACTGGCCGTTCAAGAGATGCAGATAAAAACAACACTGAAATTTCATCTCACTCCACAAAGAATGGATGCTATGTTGAAATTAGCCAGCAACAAATGCTGGTGAGGCTGCAGAGAGAAAGGAACCCTTCTCCGCTGTTGGTGAGAGTGTAGACTAGCACCACCATTGTGGAGATTCCTCAAAAAAACTAGGATTAGACGTTCCATTTGACCCTGCTATTCCCCTGCTGGAGATATACACAAAAGAATTACAAGATTCCTATCACAGCAACATATGTGCACACATGTTTATAGCTGCTCAGTTTGTGGTAGTTAAATCTTGGAAACAACTCACATGCCCATCAACACTAGACTGGATCAAGAAAATGTGGATTTTTAAAAAATAAAATGGAGTATTACTCTGCCATAAAGAATGATGAGATCGAATCATTTATACTCAAATGGTTGTACCTTGAGGACATACTCATAAGTGAAATAAATAGGTAACAGATGTGTAAATATTGTATTTTTTCTCTGTTATGAAAAACTGAAGTTGTAAATGTGTTCTAGAATGCATGATTGATATTGTGAAATAGTAAATATTCAAAGGGAAGTGGGGTTTAGGGGTAAATAATGAGGAAAGAAAAAATTGATGGTAAAAAAAAGCTTGGGTATATGGTGTGGGAGTATTGGTAGGGTAGGTTGGGGAAGGGGAAAAATGAGAATTAAGTTGTGTCATATGCTGGTACAAATTCTCAATGTGGAGTGTATTTGGGATGTTTATATATAATGTACCAATAAAATGTATCAATTAAAAAATAATAAATACAATTCCCCAAATCATTCCTGTGGATAACTTGTCTTCCATTTGGGGCAATTAGTAAAGATTATGAAATTTGAATGACATAGAGATTAAAATACAAATCCTTTATTTACATAAAACAAAGATAAGATGTAATCACTAAATATGCCAGGTTATACTTTCTCATGAAGGTATTTCCATAAGTATACAGAAAATAAAGGTTAATACTCTAGATAAATATTAAAATATTTCTAGTGACAAATATATGACATCACCCAAGGTATTTAGTATGTATCAGCAAATTCATAAAAGAAAATGAATCAATGTCTATAAAATCCACATAAGATAAAATCCATTTGGATTTTTTACAGACGAATTATTTTAGAAATACCTGTTTGCTAAGTATGTTTTCAGTTGAGTAGTTTTCCACAGCCTAATTCTGAGGACAATAGAGAAACAAAATAACACATAACAATAATAATGCTAATAAAAATGTGCTGGTAGAAATTTATCATCAGTCTCTGTCGTCTTAAAAAAGCTAATTCACATGAAACAAATAACACAGGGTGGAATGTATTATATTAATGAATTCTGTTGAGGAAAAGGAAATTAGGCTATGTGACAACTTTCCAATAAATTATAGATGACTTAACTGTGCAGCATAGTAACTTTGGACTACTAATATTTCTCTATTAAAATGAAGCAAGTTTTAAAGTAGCTTAACAAGGTTTGTCTCTTCCCTTCCCTTTCCCTTGATAGTAGATCTGTTTACCATTTGGTATATAATTAGCTAATTTTGAAACTAATGATTTCCTCTCTCACATTTTCATTGTGAAAAGGTATACTTTTTAAATGGTTTAAATATGAACAGAATTATATCTCTAGTAATTCTTCATATGAATTTTACTGGAGAAACTCTGTATGCAGACTCCAGATACATTTTTATCCAATGTTTATTTTCAGTAAAACCATGTCATTAAAACTTCTATTTTCCATAACAATCTTGTGTATTTATATTTTATGATTTTTATTCTCATGGCTGCTTCACAGTTGAATTAACTTGATGAGAATGGTGAAATAAAAATTGTGAGAATATGAAATATTGCTTTGATGCACGTATCCTGAGACTGCTGTTTCTCTCTATCCTGTTGAATATGAAAGATATTGAGCAATATAGTTGATTATATATTTTCCAATGTTGAGAACCTTTATTTAGAATCGCTTCTGAATATACTTTGAAACATGTGCTAGCTGGGAGTCATGGCACAGACCTCTAATTCTAGGTATTTGGGGGCTAAGGCAGAAGGACCCCAAGTTCAAAGTCAGCCTGTGCTCTAATTTGAAACCTTGTCTCAAAATTCAGTTAAAGCAAAAGTGATAGGAACTTAGCTCAGGGACACAGTGCTTGTTTGTTGGGTGTGAGAACCTGAAACAATCTTTAGTGCTGAAAAAAAATCAGAATCATTTAGATACTGTAAAATTTTTAGAAATTTAATAGCATATAATTTGCATCCTGAGAAATGTAGCAACCATGTTATTTTTCATTATCTGGAAATTATTTCTTCATTTACAAATCCACCTAGACATTTCAAAACAGATGCTACTATTGTCATGGAAAAATAAAACTATTGAAGGAGGAAATTACGGACTCAGTGAATTTTATTAAATGTTGGTTTCATGATTTCATTATGAAGGTTTAACTGAATAATTTTAAATTAATTTTGTAAACAACTGCAAAAACACTTCCAGAACACCATTAAATTATCAAAACGTAATTTGTATCATTTATGTCTAAGAAATTTAAATACTATGACATATTGTTAATTGGAAAGTAAGAGACAACTCTTATTTTATGAGTTTTTATAATCAGTTAACAAAATATCTTTCAGGTACAATGATTAGGCAATAAGGATGATTATTATAAAAGTATAATATTGTTACTATCATAATAAAATATACAATCTAAAATATGTAAAATAGAGATGAGCTTTCAAATAAACTGATAAAAAAATCTTAAGTGTGTATGAGAAGTGCATGCAAATATTTCATTTTAAGCAAAAGAGTGACCATTTCTGGTTTTATGATACTTGTAATCGAATCAAACTCATCTTTCATATTTGCATAGGTTAAAATAAGATTGTTGGAATATATGCACGAGATAAACAAGGCTACTGTGACAAAAGCCTATGAGTAATAACATAACAAAACACATATCACTTTACCATATTTACATTAGTGTTATGATGTTCTGCATATGTCAACACATGGCCAGTATATTCTATTTAATATTCTTTTTAAAATTGAATTATTTCTTATTTGCTTGACCTGCTATAGGTCGAGATTTATACTGACCTGCAAGGCTAGGAGATAGGTACCAAACTCATTTTACCATTGATCTCATTTTTATTGCCAAACCAAAACACATTCTCGCACAGCTGTTTCTTATTCCTTGACAGATCATTTCCTAGATGACAGTATGTATTCTTTTGTTTCTGGATATTCAGTGGGAGGGATTTTTCTACTAAGTTCATTGAAACTTCGACACTACAGAAATACAAGCCTTGTTTTTTTTTTGTTTGTTTGTTTGATTTAGTTTCAAATTTTTTTCTTTTCATTCTATATTTTCCCTTACCTCCTCTTTACTCTTTCCCTTTGAACATTTTTTTTTCCTATCTCACAATATCTAACAGACATTCTTGGCCTTATTTAAGTTTTTAGTTTCTTATGGTAGAGAAACAAGATGGTATTTACACATCTGTGTCCTGCTTGTTTCACTTATGGGCATGTCCTGAAGGTACATCCATTTCTCAATTACATTAAAAAAAAAAAAAAGAAATGTGGGCCTTAAGTAGGTGCTAAAAAAAATTGGCAAAATGGGGAAATGGGTATGTAAGTAGGAAGAATGACAGTATCAAATGAAGTGAAGATAAAGACAGTCCAGGCATTCAGTACCTTGAACGGCAAGAAGTCACCTAAAACAATAATGCCAACAAATCCTCTGTACAAACTTCAGCTTTACTCTTTTAATTTTGACTAGAATTGACTGGTTTTAACTTCTGCAAACTTTTCTCTGTGAACATTTTAAAGGAACTATTTGAATGATTTAGATCAGTTTAGAATTCTCTCTGCCCTTAGTGGTTGCCTATCAATACAATTCTACTTAATCTCTCAGTCACAAGTATAGTTTATTCAGCAATTCACAAAGTGCTATAGTGCTGCATGTTACAGTATTTATCCAGATTTCCCCACCACCACCACCACCAACACTCGTGGGTTCGTTTATGTGGACTTTGGGAAGTCACTGGATCATGACATTGTAATATTCCCCCTAGATTAGTCCATTCCTGAATTTAGAGCTCAATGCTAATTGAAAGGAGCAGCTTGATTAGAAGTGTTGGATAAATCGGGATGTGGCCTGGAAGGTAAATCTCTCTGCCTCCCTCTTCATCCCTCTCTCTGATTCGTCCTAGTTTATTTTCAACTGGTTTTCCTCTAGAGTCCCCTTTGCCATGCCCCCTGCCTTGCAGCTACTTAACTAGGAAATGCAATGTGAGCCAAAATAACGCTTCTTCTTTAAGGTGTGGATGGCGGGTACTGTGCTGCAGCAATGGAAAAATAACTAAGACACTACACAAAACAGCTTTCAAACTCACACATTTTATAAGGCTACAAAGTGATTGGAACACAAGGACACAATCCTACAGTTCCTCATCCTTGGCATTTTCCTAGAAGTATCATTGGTTTCTAACTTATTTTTTTTCTTTGAACTATGCAGCAAATGTTTTTATCAATACATTTAGCAAGGCTTAGAAATCTTCCTTTTATTGGGCTCCCCAATTAATGACGACTTCCAAGTATTTTAAAAAGATTCAAACAGAGCCAGATATCCCACTATGGAAACTGGAGAAGTTTTCCCAGTAATCTTGGAACTATATTCTAAGTGTATACTTAAAGCTATATGATTCAGTTTTCCACATTCAGACTTTACATTTTAAGACTAAGAGGATGCTTGGTAATCTCAGGTGGTAATGGTTGTAACTGTAATTGAAATGTTGATTTCAATCTGCTGTTCATAGCAATTAGTAGTGACACACAAAAATTTTCATTGCTTCCTCACCATATAAGAAAGGTATACATTTACATACCCTTTTTAGTGATTGTAAATAATGTAAAGTGTTTTTTAATCTGTTGTCTATTAATTTAAATCAGCTAAAGCTATTTTCTTCTATTAGAAAAGAATTTGGGCTGATAGGGATACGAATATCAAAATTTGTTTTGAAAATAGCTTCTAAGGACAATTGACTGTATAAATGATTGTTTTTCTTGAAAAGTTAGAACAAAATGTACTAAGGATAGAACCTTGAAATAGGAACACCCATGTAAATCTAAAATAAAGTACTTGTTGCAGGAATAGCATTGAGGTCCATGTGCCTTCTCAAAGTGAACATAGTTAAAAAAATCCAAAGACTGAGGATGAGATGTTGCTAGTAGCAGATGTGGCCTGCTTAAAAAGCAAAAAATCCTATAATTTCTTCTCAAAATACAGAATAAATGCTATAGATTTTCAAAGACAGTGGAAAATATATTTTATCTCTTGTAGCTATAACTTTGGTCTCAAGATTGAACTTAAATCCCTGTCAGATTGGTTATGTAAAAGTTAGGAAGAACACTGATTGGGAAAGGTATGAGGGTGTGGAACTGGAAATGAGATAAATATTGGGCAAACAGTAACAGACTTACAGAAATCCAAGACATCTATTTTTTTTTGTCCCATTCACTAAGACAATAAATTCTCTGTTTGACAGATTAACCTTGTCTTGATTTTAGACATCACAGGGATGTTTTATACTGGAGATGGAACCCAGGGCCTTCTGCTTTTATTAGGTAAGGGCTCCTCCCTTAGTGACAGTTCCAGCCTTCGAATCTTTTTACTCCAAAGGTGACCTTAGAGAAGCCAGTGTTTACCATACCCAGGCTCACCACCCATTGTGTTTTAAGTTATCTTATTCAATTATTCGAGGAAAACTAATTTCCCAGTAGAGTATCAAGAATTTGATATTTTGCACGCTCAGGTGGGTGGGGATATGGGTAAAAATGAGAATTGACTGTGTCATATATTGGTACAAATTCCCCAATGTTATGTGTGATTGTGAGATGTATATAAATTGTACCAATAAAGAACTCAATTAGAAAAAGAGAATTTGATAGTTTTTATTTGAGAGAAAAATCATTAACTGTCCTCTTAAATTAAATGCCTTAGCTAGCATCACGGATGAGGGCAGTATTCACTGGGTTCCAAGGCTGGGAAGCCCCGTTAGTGTAAGATTTAGTGTGAAGTAAGAAGAGCTCTCTGATTTCAGTGAGGGCACAATGAGCCCCCCGTGACTGAGGCCTCAGAGTAGCTATCAGCTGTTAAAGACACAGTGGACGTTGGTACCATCATGTACAACCCATTCAGTGTGCTACGTACAAATGGCTAACCTATAGGAATTTAATTCTTTATCAATGATCAGAATTCTGAGGAATTAAATACAGGGTTTTCTCTTGAAGTCTCATATGGTTTGTTATAATTTTAAAATACAGACTTACTTCGGAGAACAAAGACCCAACTTGACTCATGAAGAGAGAAAAAACAAAACAGAACAAACAATTCCCATCAAATTCCCCACCCAGATACATTTCAGAGATTCAGCACTTCTGTGCCATAGCCTAAGTAGGGTAAATATTCCTTTGAATTGTGAATTAATGCTAAATTCCTAAGCTCTGAGAACGATGCTTTTCTATGTCTCACAGTGTAGCCATACAGAAATATAGTAGTAAGCGCATTTTTTCTGTGTCCTTGCAAAAATGGGATCAGTACTATCATAACTCATATCATATTTATTTTTCCATTCCTTGACTAAAGGATTAAAATAGTTTCTTCTTCCTACAAGGAGTGTAAGTGCAAGATGATATTGCTTATTTGTCAAGCATGATGCAATTTTGGAGATTAGGCATCCAACCAGCACCTGGAAATGATGAAAACAATATTCATATTCCATCTACAAATAATTCATCATGTTAAGCATAACTAAAACAAAGAGACTAGATCAAATTGAACACATTTTCTGATGTTACACATTTACCAGTGGAATGCCCCCCCCAGTACCAAGGCATACAATTTGTTTTGTTTATCATTTTAAGCAGAAACAAGCAGAAATATTCTTCTTTCCTATGTCAAAGAAGTTAGACCTTCTCCATGGTATTCTAAGTTCTAATAAATTCTCAACTTTTCAGGTATATTTCACATCACTGTGATGTAGATTATGTCACTGTGGGCTAGATCATATAGCCTTAGTTATAGAATAGTGAAAAAGACATGAACAATATAAGGAGCTGTATGTTAGCTGTTGGCCCACACTTCAGCTCTCCATGATGACTGAAAATAAAATTCACTCATTCTGAGAATCTAGTCAAAGCTAGTGCATTTGGATATTCCTGTCCAAATGAAGAAAAACTCATTGCTTCTTTGTCTTCCTTTAATTGAAATATGCACAAATCTTAGAAGTAGCATCAATTATCTGGTCATATTATTGATAATGATGATGTCAATGACCTGAATTGGGGTAATAGACGGGCCAGCTACAGACTGCTGTGCCCCGTGATATCCTCAGGAGATTGTGCCTGCTCAGTGGCTTTGGGCTTATTTCTTGCACAACCTCAGACTCAGCATGTCAGTCTTCACGCTGAGCTGTCCAATCAAATATTTGTGAATAAGTTCCTTTCCAGCTGTAGTCAGTATCTACTCTTAAAGAATGCTGAAGACACAGTTAATCGAGTGCTTATTATCTGTAGCTCAACAAAAGATTAACCAATGGTCTAGTGGTCTAGTCTGTACCAATCACTGAACTAGTCAAGATTTAAACTATAAAATAATCATTATTGTAGATAAAATAGCACTTTCCCCACATAATTTCTATGTAGATGAGATAATTACTGTTAATGCTTAATAAAATGGCTTTTGCAGGATAAAAGATAGATGCTGGCTGTTCTGCTTGTTAGAATTTATATTGTGTTTTTATGGTTGCTATTCTTTGCCATTTGGATAGATTATCTAGTTTATTCTTTACAGAAATTTTAGGAGATGAGTATAATTATAATCAGCATTTTGCTGATAAAAAACATGTTTTTATCTAGTTTCAGAAAATTGTTCACAATGACACTGTTAATAATTAAATCTCAGAACAAACTTGTCTGATAAAAAATACCAAAGCTCCTGACTCAATATGAATAAATTTTCCATGGATTGAAGGAAAGTGTGTGTTCAGAAGGCTTTTCACAAACATTCAGATTCAACCCCATAATAACCATGCAGTAAGACAACTGGCTCTGTTGAAGTGTGATGTGAGACTAATATGAATTATAGGTTCACTGCACACACCAAACTAAGAGAAAAACAAGCAAAATAATACAGCCAAAGAAAAATAGAAAGAGGCTGATTTTATATTTCTCTAAGGATCATGAAAACGTCTTTTAATTTTTCCTGTCCCAAGAGTCTAAAACAACACTTATATACTCTATGAATTAAATATGTGCTACCTAAACGGGTTAACCAATTGTCAAGATCCACAAAAATATGTTTCATGTTAACTGTAAATGTGTACAGGACAATGCCTCTTTTAAAGTTTGTGCTTTGTTATGGTAAAGAAAGTTTTAAAAAAGGTACATATTGGGGCCAGAGATTTAGCTCAGTGGTTCTGGCGCCTGCCTCACAAGTGCAAGGTCCTGAGCTCGATCCCTGTAACCACATACAGTGCTGGGCGTGGTGACTCACGCCCACCAGCAATCAATACCACATACCACAGTGCTGGGTGTGGTGGCTCACGCCTGTAATGCCAGCACTCGGGAGGCAGAGACAGGAGGATGGCTGAGTTTGAGGCTTGCCTGGGCTCCATAGTGAGCTCAGGGCCAGCCTGAACTACAAAGTGAGACCCTGCCTCAAAAAAAAAAAAAAGGTACATATTACTGTTTTTAATTTTAGTACTATGTACTTAAGGGATTCAGATGGAAAGAAAAATAGGAAGTTAAGACATAGGTACAGTGTCTTAAATGATGGGTAAGAAAACTGTAAATGTGGAGGAATGAATGCAAAGTTTAGATTAATATAAAATTAATTCTAATATCCTGCAATGATAAATAATCATTAACTGTAAAAAAAATCTAGAAAGATGTACACATTTAAAATTGAGCAGAGATATTTGCATTCAAATTCTTATAAGTATCAAGCTTTCTTTTAGGCACTTTGCTCTCTGAATTCAACATGATAGTTTTTGCTGCAGTATCCTTTGTTTTGAAATAACAACCATGACTTTGATGTACTATGACACTTACAAACACCCGAACTTGTTAGTGTCTACATGAAAACCGCTGAGGCTAAAAGTAATACAGACTTTGCCTGACATCAAGCTTTTCTAAGAGCCTGCACCCACCGGCAGGGAAGGAATCCAATCAGAATGGCCTCTCGAGACTTGCTGTCTGGTACTCTACACCCTTAAGTAGTGAGCACCACCCTGAGAATGGTTCTTCTTTCTTTAAACAGGAAAAATCTCTCTGGTACCACATTCCCCTTGTTAAGCCAGTTGCAGACTTTCCCAGCAGTTTTTACCCCTTTTCAACAATAACTGAAAATGCAGGTCCGATAAAGTTATTGATTTTCACATGAACATGGGTTTGTAGAAAAGGTGAGTTAGTACTTTAAGATTTTCATTTACAATTTATATTTTGTGCTACATTGGCATTTTAAAATGCAATATACCTACATGAAAATATATAATAATCATGGGACGTGGTAGCTCATGCCTGTCATCCCAGCACTTGGGAGGCAGAGGCAGGAGGATTGCTGAGTTTGAGGCTTCCTGAGCTACATAGTGAACTCATGGCCAGCCTGAACTACAAAGCAAGACCCTATCTCAGAAAAAAAAAGGAAAATATATAATAATCATTATTAAAATAATGTTAATTTACATCTAATTAATTATTGGGAAGTATTTCAAAAGGAAAATTTGATCCCTGCTACTGAAGAGAGAGACAGAGAGAGAGAGAGAGAGAAGCCTAAGTATAATGATGACTCTTGGATAAGGAAATAACCTGAGAATAACCTCAGTCTTTGGTCACTGGATAGATTCTTAATAAATTATTTTAAATCTTCAGAAGGCCTGACTTTAATGGAGAGTAAGTGCCACATTCTCATGGGAGACCCGTGAGAAGAGAAAGCCAGAAAAATCCAGGTCTAGACAAGAAAGTTCGCTCCCACAGCCTCATCGAGGGCTTTTTCACCTGGCCAGAGAGTCAGAGGGGGGCCCTCACTCCGCATCACACTCTTCAGCTGCGGCCTTAACAACAAACAAACAAACAAACCATTTCACTTTTCTCATGATAGATTGACAGCTACCTACCAGAAGAGAAAAATCTGTAATTTTTTTAAACACAAAATTTTTAATGGTGACAAATAAGATAAATTCTTACGTATGAGTCAATTCCTCTATGAAATGTTTGAAAATTATTGAGCTTAATTTGCAATTAAGATATTCTGCCACATGTATTTATGTCATGAGTGCCATTGATTTATCCTAAATCTTAGTGTTAAAAGTGTCTCACTTGACCCAATGCGCACATACTCTCTCTCTCACACACACACACACACACACACAAACACACACATTACTACAGTGAAAGACATATTGTCGTGAATCCTTCTCACATAATGTCCATTGTTTTCCATTTGTTCTTGCCGTTTTCTGAAGCATTTCTGGGAGTCCCATGGGGGAGTGTCCAAGATGTACTGCTATGTGTGGCTCGATGCCTTGAGCCAGGGACAAATGTTTGCCTCCTGTGATTATTTACGTACTGAGGAGGAGCCAGAAGTCTCACACTGTCGGCGCTGGTGAAAGAAGGACGCGAGGACCCTAGAATGTCTGGCACGCGTGTTTCTGTTAGGTGGCCTTTGGCAGCCACGCCGCTGTGCTCCTGAGAACACCTCCTCCAGATGCTCACAAACAGGACTTCCACATCTGCTCCCGAGAGCAGCAAAAATGACATCTAAGGGTGTATGCGGCAAGGGGCTTATTTTGAAGATGATTCATGGCAAGGCTCTCTTTACTGTGATAATTTTTTTCATTTAAGAATTATCTATAAATTATACTTACCTCTTGTAAATGTTAACTTGGTTTTGAAAAGTGGAGATATATACATTATATATATATAATACAATATATATTTTATACACACACACACACACACACACTATTAGTTCACTTTGTTGGGAACTTGACAAAGTTGTCAGTCTTTGAGTCTTTGGGATACAGCACATTGAAACCATGAGGGAAGTTGCCACTAGTTGAGTTTCCACTGCCTTTCTCCTGTTACGAGTGCTAATCTGGTTTGATGGACAGCAGTACACTGTGGAGATCACCACTTCCGCTGGCAAGGTGACAACTTTCTGCCCAGTGTTACAAAGGGAGTGTGGAGAGGACAAAGCTTTCTGTGGCCTTGGAATTTTGCTGGCAGACTTAGGTTTCGTGTTCTTGTTTTCTTGTCTACCTCTGCAAATTGTTGACCAGTAGTTCTGGCAGCCGTGTTGGGACCAGGAGAAAAAAAGTCAAGAAAAAGGGAGAAATCTGATCTCCACTTTTCAGGTTTCTCGAAATAGCCCTGAGCCTGCAGCCTCACTGGTGCTACATGCCAAGTATTATCCCCCACAGAGCCTGCAAAAGAAAAAGCAAAAGAAACAGGGAAGTAGCTCACTGGCACCTTGGCCTGGAGAAAACAGGTCATGAATTTGATCCCCAGTACCAGAAAACAGATCAATAGATGGATAGACAATAGGTGGGTAAATAATCAGATAGACAGAAACATGGTAGCCACTGGCCACATTTGTTTATTTAGCTGGGGATGTAGCTCAGTGGTTCTGCTTCCTGCCTCACAAATGGAAGTTCCCAAGTTAAATCCCCAGTACAAAAAATCAAAATAAACAAACAAACAAAACAACAGAGAATGCAACCCTTAAACTCAGAGCCCCTAAATTTATTTCAAGAGCCCTTTATATTATTAAAAAGTTTCGAGCATCCATATGCTTTTATTTTTCTGAGTAATTTATAGGAACCTGCAACATGAAATATTAATGCATGAATTCATGTGAATAGCAATATATGGCCTTTATATTTAATGTGTTTTTCATGAAAATTACATTATCTAAGCCAAAACAATCATGAGTAGCTGTGCCACATTTTTGCTAACCCCTTTAATGTCTGGCTTCTGAAAAAACACCCAAATTCATTTGTCTCCTGCATTTGGAATGCTGCAATATCAATTTCTGTGTCACTTCTGCACATGTGGACTGAACGCTCACAAGAAAATGTGCCAAATTCAGCGGCAAACATCTCAGGATTACGACAGAACCTTGGCCTCATGGGCTTTCTGAACCTGCCTCCAGGACCACCGGGTTTCACTGGGAACTGCTGCTCCCAACGAGCAGCATGATGACTCCATCTCACATCTGCAAAACGCTCCGTACTGTGCAAGTTGTTTCCAACCCCCTCCTCGTCGGCCTCTGAGGTCCATGAGGGTGGCTCTTGCTGTACTGACTCCCTCTGAGTCCAGTGAACTGAGCACTGGAGTGGTAATTTCTTGTTTGAAATATCAAAATTGATTACTTTAAATGGCATATAAATATCTGTATAATTTCCACTTTGTCAGTACTTCTGTGCGGGAGGTAACGCTAAGGGGAGGGACAAAAAGGAATTAAAACTGAAAACAATTGTAACTAAAAATGTGCATGCAAATCTGCCATACACAGTTATTTTACACAGATTATGCATAAACATAACATATATAATATATATGCAAACATTTGTATGCATATATATTTATATATATATATGTACACACACAGAAAACCAAAGTTTGCATATCATATAAATGTGTAAAATATATAGTTAATATAAAATAATTACAAAGGTTTTATATAAAAAGCATCAAATTAATACAAAAATTCTCTGGTGGGCTGGAGATTTAGCTCAGTGGTTCCAGTGCCTGCCTAATAAGCACAAGGTCCCTGGTTTGATCCCCGGTAAGCACATAACAACAATACTGGGCGTGGTGGCTCACACCCACTGAAAATCAGCAACACACAGCACAAATGCTGGGTTTCGTGGGTCACGCGTGTAGCCCCAGCACTCAGGAGGCAGAGGCAGGAGTATTGCTGAGTTTGAGGCGTGCCTGGGCTACATAATGAGCACAGGGCCAGCCTGAACTACAAAGCAAGGCCCTGTCTCAAAAAAAAAAAAAAATTTCTCTCGAACAACTTTAGAGTATTAATAGTACAACTACTTGAAGGAAAGAAAATTTGTGTTATCTGTTCCCTAGAAATGTAAAGGAATGGTTTATTTTCCAAGTGATCAAAACAACATTAAAACAGAAAACTCACCCAATAGTTTACATTTAATAACTTCAGCAACTGCTCATAGATTGTCTTTTCCATCATAGATTGTCTAGAAATTTGATAGATGGTAAACTGATACTGTGACAATTATCATTTTTTCCTGAAATATACTGCCAAATGTTAAGAGTTGTAGCATGTTTATTCTGCCTTTTGCAAAGGTGAATTTCTCTGAGCATAACTCTGAAAATCACCATTGCTGATCTCAGAGAAGAACCCCGAGACAGTCCTAAAAGATATAATGATCCCAAATGGCCTAAGAGCTTGATGCTTTTGTAGAGACCTGACATTGTATACAAGAAAAGTGGCCTAATAATAAAATCATGGCAATATTACTTCTTTCTCACAACAATATTTTCAATGGTAATATAAGCGATAAAAGTAATGGCATGTCTAGCACCACTGGCAATATTAAATTGAAATAGCAAATTGCAAAGCTTGTGAAATTGTTATCAGAGAGATTGATCTACAATAGGACCAACATCTCAGGCTCCCAGATAAATGTTCAATAAAAAGGTGCTTCACTATTGTGCAAGCATTATGATAGTGATTTACCAAAGACATATTACTTTAAAAATTTTGCCAGCCTTTGTATTGTGGGGAAAAATACAAAACAACTAAAAGGAGCATACATTTATTCTCAAGTTCCAGTGGATTTTAGCTCTTTACAATACATTACTTATATTACTCCCCCCAATAAAAAAGAACATGATTCTCAGTTCTAAAGAATTTCTTTTTGTGTGTATATTGGAATGCATGGAAATATTAGACCTCAATGAAAAATGTTGCTTCTTGGTACAAATGCAGTAAATGTAACTTTTTTTCCTTGAGATGGGGTCTTACTCTGTAGTTCAGGTGGCCCTGAGCTCACTATGTAGCCCAGGCAAGCCTCAAACTCAGCAACCCTCCTGCCTCTGCCTCCCAAGTGCTGAGATGACAGGCGCGAGCCACCACGCCTGGCCTATCCTATCTTCTCTCACTCAGCACCTCTCCTGTATTCTGTAATCATCAGAAGATAATTGCACTTTCTTCCTATAGCCAAGTGCTGACCAAGTTTGAAATCTTAAAAAAAAAAAAAATTCCATCGTGCTTGTGTCACTTACGTCTAGTGGATCATTGGTGCATGCTGGAGGAGTCCAGAGTAACATCACTGACTGAGTATCCTTGATCCCAGCACCTAACTGGTTGTCACACTAGGGAAAGACTGTTGTTCAACTGTGTTTTGCTGCCTGTATTTATAAAGGACACTCTTCACCTACATCTACCCTTCATATGTCAGAGTGTTTCACATTACACCATCTAAGTGCAAGAGCAGTAGGGAAAATAAGGAAGAAGTGGAGCAATTCATGTGCATCACTCTTCTGCAGTCTTCCCTGATGACTGTCAACCATGGCTTTCTCTTGCTTTTCTAGAGAAATATACTCCACTGTTTCTTGTAGAGCATGATACAAGTATCCAGCACCGTGTCAGGTAAAAAGGCCGACTTTGGTGAGAGATGTTACATACTCTACAAATTAGTTTCAGACATGCTTCCCATGGGTCTACAAGTCGGAGAGGAGAAAAGATGAAAGAGCTTCTTCCCAGGCCCAGTGTCAGTGGCTTAAGGGACAGGATGACCACAATAAAAATACTGTAGTGTTTGTAGGAGTCAGAAATGAGAGCTGCAAAGGTGTAGTTCTTTGTGACTACCCTAAAACCTATCTACTGACACCGGAACAAATGTTATCTTGGAAAGGTTGTCTTCCGGGTTCCTCTTGTACTTTGGGGAGCCCCTTGTTTTTCACTGCAGCTGAAAGCTAATGCCCTTTCCCACAGTTTTTTTTCAGAGATGGTTCCCAGATTTGATAATCTCTCTCCTCTGTCTATCTCTCTGTCTATCTCTCTCTCCTTGTTGCTCTTGTATTTAGAATACTGAACAGCCTTAAATCTGTGAAGGTATAAGAGGAAGAGTTTATGCTTACTCTGATCTTTCATGGAACCCATGTTCTCCAGGCTTCTCAGTCTTAACTTTTAATGCATACAATTCAGAATCTGTTACATCTTTTAATTCCACGGGCCTCAATTGTCTGAATTTCTCCCACCACATTTCAAAGAGAGCTCAATGTTTACTAAACATATGACCCAACAGCCTTTTGCTATCAATACACACAGGCTATTAAATCACAAAGGCTCTGTCTTTGAACCTCTTTCAGTAAAGCAGAAATCAGATGAGACAGTTTGCCTTAAAAATAACTGCAGAAGACAGTATGGCCAGAGAACTACTTGAGTTGACATCTTTTTTTGGCATTGAATCAACTGACTACTAGAGTAAAATTGCTTTTGGTCAGACATGGAAGTTCCCTGCTCCAAGTCCATGGTCTCTGTCCTAATCAGGAGATGAAGTTGCAAAATGAGACACCTTGAAGACTGGATCTCTGAGTCCTCGGAGTTAAGGACGAAAAGTTTAACTATTTGAAAATCATTGTTCTTTGATGCCCAATTATAATGAGAAAAGTAAAATTACAGAAATGAGAAGCCAAAAGTAGGAAGTATTGATAATAAACTCTGTTGTCTGAGGTTTAAAAATACTGAAATGTCTGCACACTCTAAAAACTGAACAAGAGTTTGTAATGATACTAAAGACCAATTTGATTTTATCTAAGGTTTTGGAAGTGAGAATCATTCCTGATTCCACATGAGCAAATCTTAGATAAGTTGGAAGGCTATATAACATGCATTATTTGTATTATATTTTCTTTCTAAAAGGTAAAATTATTTTCCACATAGTACTATAGAGATATATCTTCTAAATCTTATAGAGCTATTGGATATAATGTGACTGCTATACATAATAATTTAAGACGTAATGTTTCATTACACTTAATATATTTTGTTAATATTCTCACTTTCAATATACAGTTATTTTTCTTTCTGAATACTGCTATAGGTCATTGTTTTTATTATTTATCTTTAAACACATGTGATTCAAATATATACAATGAAATCACCTTTTGTATAAGCCATTTATATATCAAGGCATATTTTAGACAATATTCCAATATTTTAGACAAGTCCCCATCAAGTATAAAGTGCATGGAGAATTAACTTAAAATGTTATTTGCTAAAAATATGAATAGTAGTTCTGTATCTTCATTGCTTGACGATGAAGATTCATCACATCTTGGTATATATGGTGGTTTTGCCAGTACAGTGATCAACAGTGAAAATCATTTTTCTTCTATTCCTCCTTTACATAGGTATCTTTAAATGTATATAAAATCATTATCACAATGAAGATACAGACTTGGTAAAAAAAGAATTGTGAAAGACACTGGGGGAGTAAAATGATAAAAGAGTAATGGAAAAAGTCAAGAAAAATTAAAGAACTCTGGGAGAGGTGAAATATTTAAACTCATTTTACTTTGTACAAAATTATTTGAAATATTCCCATGAATGAAATTTGATTATCAGCTCTGCAAGAACTGTGTGGCCGAAGCTGAGCAGACACCGGTAGAATTAGATCATGCATGCCTTTCTCCTTTCTTTTATTACAATGTCAGCATAATATTTAAAATGTCTCAGCAAACTCTTACCTTCATAACTTTAATAAGTAGATTTGCCAGGTGCAGCCCTAGCAGGAGGCCCATAATGTATTTAAGTGTGAAAATGAGGCAATTATATTTTAAAGTTCTGATTGGCTACATTTTAATTTCACAACTATAAGACGAACCGATTTAGCTCGTGACTTTCTGGAAGAACGGGCTACATTTGCAGCTGCTCAGATTATTAAAAGAGAAACTTGCCGGGGTGAGGAAGGGATATTGGTCAAAGAACCCACGACAGCTCAGTCCCTCTGCTGTTACTATTGATTACACTTCTTGACAGTCACATGGGAAATGAATTTCTAGTAGGCAATTAACACACTTGCAAAATGATGAAGAAAACATAATTATACTGAGAACCCTCTGAGACTGTTTGTAATCTTAAAAGTGATATTCCCAAGTCTCTTTGAATAGCTGTAGCAGCACAAGTCTTCACATTTCTTTCTCTTAACCTAGTCCTCTTCCCTGACAAAGGCAGTAATTATTAATGCTGTTTCTTTAGTATCAATTATTAAAGGAAATTTCTGATTTCCATTCCTCTAATTAAAAAGCCCCCAAGGAATCTCTTGATGAAAGCAAGATAAAAATATGCTGCGCATATAAACAGGATCATTTTCCTGGTAAAATATACTTGATGTGTGAATGACTGGATAATTTAATATTGGCTTGTGATCTTGTAGAGTTCATTTCTAGCCCTTCTCAGTTTCAAGATAGGGGCTCAGGGAATACATTCTGGATCCAGGTTAAGTTAGCTTCAATCACTGGAGTGACCTTGAGAAAAAGCATTCACCCTCTGTGACATGGTTTCCTGTTCTATAAGGTGGAGTGATGTTGCACTGCTCGTGCTCATGGGTATCGATTCCACCCTAAGTGGACATGGAAGGTTTTGGTCCAGGGTGGGATTTCTTATTAAATAGTTCAGAATAAATGAGGTCCCAGCACTCTTTTGTTCTAGTCCTCACCCAAGAGGTGACATAAAGAGATTTGATGTCACCTTTTTCCCTCCTAACCTGATAACCACTTGCCAAAGGAAGAGTCAAAAAATAACGAAATGGCAGTGGAGACGTACAAAAGAGGAAGAAACTGGGGTTGCACTTTCTTCTTGGGCCTAAATCTTAACTTTAGCCCTTTGGTATGTAAATAAAGTCTTTTGAGGAACCAGATAACCCTGTGTCTCACCCTATAGCCTATGGATTCATACCCAAGAGTTTCCTCGTAATTCAGAATTCCCATCCCTTTCTGACACGGACACCCTTGTGGACGTGGCTGCTTTCGTCTTCCTCTCACAGTAGTACTTACACAGGAAACCAGTTTGAGTCTGTAACTAGGTAGCCTTGTCATAGAAGAGCTTTGGGTTTTGTATTTAATCTCTGGGAAATAATCTCTACCATGCCTGATACAATTGATTTTGCTAGATGGAGCCCCATCTCTACAGCTGCTAATCAGTGATGCCTTTGTGACTAATCTTAGAGAAGAAAATCTCTGGACTTTGCACCAGGCATACTGTCATGAGTCAATATCCGGAAACTAATCCATTCAGACTGCACAGGGAGAAGGAAACAGAAGTTCATTTTCGGTAATTACTCAGAGTCTATGCACATTTTCCTCGGGTTAAGTTTAATCTGTATCCTTCTAATGACTTGCATAGTGTGTCTTCCCTTCAAATGTGTGTGAGTAAAACAGATTTTGGTGAGAGTTAACATTTCTTCTGATAAACTGTCAAAGCTAAAGATAGTTTGGAGAAACTCTTGAAGTCCCAATTGGTGTCAGAAATGAGGGAAATACTACTCTAATTGAAAACTGTCTTACTTTCATCTTTCCATTTGACTTGTCACCACAACAGTTTGTGTTTCCCTTCATTTTATGTGTATTTGTAGTTACTCACCAAAACAGTTTTATGACAGTTGCTTTAGTATGTTTGACAACTTAAGCAGCTATCTAATATTCCTATGGGAACATATTGATGGTTTTTCTCATTCAAGTTGAGATTTTCCTAGCAATTTACATATGTGTTTTCTATTAAAACCTGAACATTTTTTTTTCTATTATACTTAAATAAGCTTTTGCAGGTCAGTTCTGAATTGGTCAAGTAAGGAAGAGGGTTACCGCCTGGGTCATGACAGGTGATGATGGAAATCTAAGTTCCCAGCTTGTTGTTTGCTGAACCTCTTCTGGAGGAGGGGCCTTGCACATAACCTCCTCTGGTACTGCTAAGAGGTTTGACTTTTGCTGAAAAAGATTCTGTATAGGTGATCTCTCACACAGTGGGGATGGGGATGATGATGATGATGATGATGATGATGATGGTGATGGTGTTGAGGCTGATGGTGATGATGATGGTGATGATGGTCATATTCTCTCTTAGTGGGACAGCAATTCCAGACACTCCCTGCTTGGCTTTTATGTAGGGTCTGGATTGGGTACCATTCTTTTTTCTATGTACTGTTTCATAAGAGTAAGAAAAATCGTCACTATTCTCCCATTCTAGGAATTAGACTATTGTATAGATCTCAGTGAACCAAGCTGTTTAACCGGTTTATTTCACTTTCCATGTTGTCCTCAAAGTTCTTTCACTTGATCACATGTTTTAGAATTTTGATCATTTTTATGCCAAATCCATTTGCATTTTTATATAAAATTTTTAATTTTTCCATCCACCTGTTGGTGAACATCTAGATTGTGTGCACATACTCCAATGAATAATTCTGCATATCTCTTCGAGATCCTGATTTCAGTTCTGTGGTATAAAAGCCCAGCTGTGAGATTACTGGATCATCTGGAAGTTCCAGAATAATGTGTTGAAGTATGCTTACTATTTCCCACATGACTGAAGCAGGCTATACTCTCACCTTCAGTGTGAAGGTTTCCATTTTTCCTTTCCCTTATCAAAATATAGAACAATGGACAGTATAGAAATAAAGATATGCATAATCAATTAATTTGAAATGAGGTTATCAATAATACACAATAGTGAAAAGGAAGTTACTTTAATCAATGTTACTAGAAAAATATTAATATGAAAATATAGATCCTTATCATTCATAATGAACAATGAATTGAATAAAAATAAATCTTACACTTAAGACCTTAAACTATACTATCCCTACAAAACATTAGAAATACAGTATGCATGACATCTTGAATACACAAAAAGCCAATGAATAATTATATATATATATATATATATATATATATATATATATGTATATATACACGCCCCGCACTGTGGTATGTGGTATTGATTGCTGGTGGGCATGAGTCACCACACCCAGCATTGTATGTGGCTACCTGGGATAGAACTCAGAACCTTGTGTTTGCGAGGCAGGTGCTGGAACCACTGAGCTAAATCTTAGGCCCGAATAATGATATTTTTTAAAATCAAAACTAACCAAGTGCCGGGTGTGGTGGCTCACGCCTGTAATCCCAGCACTCGGGAGGCAGAGACAGGAGGATTCCTGAGTTCGAGGCTTGCCTGGGCTACATAGTGAGATCAGAGCTAGCCTGAACTACAAAGCGAGACCCTGTCTCAAAAAAAAAAAAAAAATCAAGAACAACCCAACCAAAAATGCTTTGTTAAGCAAAAAAATAAGAATTAATAAAATGAAAGAAAATGAAATGAAAAACTATATATCTATGTGTATGTGAAGATATTAATTTCTAAAATATATAATGAACTCAAACAATTCAATATCCAGGAAATTAACTAATGAAAGCCAGCTTTGGTTTTAAATAGTGTGCTTTTTTGTGTGTGTTTGTTTGTTTCAAAAAATGGAAAGTAAGAATTCCAGGGATATATGACAAAAGCTCATTGTCATGGGTCATCAGGGAAATGTAAATCAGGTCCAGAATGATATCACTTCATATCCTTGAGAGTTTCCATTATCAAAATGACAGAAGAAAACAATGGATAGTTTTCATTATCTCAAACACACATCTAAGAAAAACAAAAATGCAATATCTTGTTTCTTCCATTGTCATATATATTAATTTTATCACTGCAATCTATTCAGCTTCTAAAGGAATTATTACTAGATATTAAAATATTTACTAGTGATAAAATAATATACACTTTAATATGTTACAATTTTCTTATCATATTAGCTTTATTTAATACAATTCATTATTTTATAAAACCTTAATTGGAATGTTTGGACTTAAAAGGGTAGCTGTAAAAATCTATAAAGGAAATGAAACTACTCCATGATAAATGTACAGTGAACTTAAATGACTTCAATGAAAGGAATAGCTTTTAAAAACATATTTTAAAATAAAATGTCTTAAAATACATTTATGTAATATCTGCTCTTGTCCTAGGCCAAGGAACAAAATATCATGAGTTTAAAATATGGTAATGAGGTCACAAAGACTGTAGATGAGGGTTTTGTGGCTGTAAACCAGAAGGAAAATAGTCATAAAGACTGTTTTTAGTACCTTCAGTGTTCATTAATTATTTCTTTACTCTAGCATTATGAGTCGGTCAGAACAGTGCGGAACTTGGTTATTTCGTACTTTAAGCTTAAACTCTTACTGTATAAAATGGGCAACTGAAATTGTTTTACTAAGTTAGAAATGGAAAGCATTATACATTATTTTAGCTCTGTCTTTTTCTCTTTCAATACATACAAAACATTGCAGTTTGTTTGATGAGGTGGTGTAGTAAATACGAAAGGTCATCCTTTTTCAAAAATTAAAACCCTCCAATTTCAGACAGCACCATGCTGAGTTCTGAACTTCCGAATTAATCCCCAGATAATTCTGGTCACTGCCATGCCAGTCACTTCCGGTCAAGAGAATTAACTAGTGTCAAATAATATGAACGGTAATTTCAGAGCAGAGCTGCAGTGAGGACACAGGTTCCAGCATTCTTTGCCAACAGTTTTCAACTGTTTCGTGTTGTGTTTTCATGTGATTTTAGATTTTTTGTTCATGTACAATTTTATATCTATATGCCATGAATAACATGATGATTTATGACTTATTTGGCTATATTGACATATCAATTTATTTTCTTTTTTTTTGTTGGGCATGATGGCTCACTCCCATAATCCCAGCACTCAGGAGGCAGAAGCAGGAGGATTGCTGAGTTTGAGGTTTGGTTGGGCTACATAGTGAGCTCAGGGCCAGCCTGAACTACAAAGAGAGACCCTGTCTCAGAAGAAAAAAATTGATATTATTGGTACATCTTATACATACATGATGATCACATTCAACATTGAGAATCTACAGCAGTACATGACACATCTTGATTCTTATTTTTCCCTTTTCCTGTGCTCCCTACAATGCCCCTATATACAAACTTTGCTTCCTTTTTTTTCAAATTATCAGTTTTTTTCTTTCCTTTCCTTTCTTTCTCTATCTGCCCTTTTTCTTTTCCTTTTGAACATTTTCTTCATATTTCACATTAGTTATCATACATTTTGGCATTATTTACACCTTCAGGTTTTCAAACTAGAGAACAGTATTTACACATCTGTGCCCTACTTATTTCACTTGAATCACTTAGATGCTAATAAACTTAGCTAAGTAACTTCCAGGGCTATTATTTTTATGGTAAGAACACTTTCCATTCATTTGCACAAAATTCTTCAAGAACAAAATATGGTTTTATCTGCCCTTATATTTAAATATTTAATCCATGTTTGTTTGTGTATATTATATAAGAATATATTTTTATTTTTTCACATGTAAATATCCAGTTTTCTCAAAAGCACTTATTGAAGATACTGTCTTTTCAGCATGTGAATTTTTTTTTTTTTTTTTTTTTTTTTTTTTTTTTTTTTTTTTTTTTTTTTTTTTTTTTTTTTTTTTTTTTTTTTTTTT
>PVIC010004838.1:0-35911 GCA_004025085.1 Thryonomys swinderianus | reverse complement strand
AAGCACCACGCCCAGCATTATATGTGGTAACCGGGGATCGAACTCAGGCCCTTACGCTTGCGAGGCAGGCGCCGGAACCACTGAGCTAACCCTCCGGCCCAAGCATGTGAATTTTTATGGTGTGTAATTGTACCCTTTGGCTAGTATCATTTGGCTAAAAATGAATGGATCTACTTTTGGGCTCCCTATGAATTTCCATTGATCCATGTGAATCTTTTAAGCCAACACAGTATTGTTTTCCCTACTATAGAATTTTATTTATTTATTTATTTATTTATTTATTTATTTATTTATTTATTTATTTTGGAGACAGGGTCTCGCTTTGTAGTTCAGGCTGGCCCTGAGCTCACTATGTAGCCCAGGCAAATCTCAAACTCAGCAATCCTCCTGTCTCAGCCTCCCAAGTGCTGGGATTACAGGCATGAGCCACCACACCCGGCACTGTGGTATGTGGTATTGATTGCTGGTGGGCATGAGTCTCCATGCCCAGCATTGTATGTGGTTACCGGGGATTGAACTCAGGACCTTGCACTTGCAAGGCAGGTGCCGGAACCACTGAGCTAACCCTCCGGCCCTAGAATTTTTAAAATTTATTTTGAAGTCAGATAATATGGCATGTCCAATATTGCTTTGTATTTGATGCATGTTACTGATCCTTACAAATTTTTGGCTTATATATATAAATTTTTTTATTCCTATGAAGACTGTTACTGGTATTTTGAGATAAGAAAGCCATTCAATCCACTGTTAATTCATGTAAATATGGCCATTTAAAATATTAATTCTTTTAATCTGTAACAACAAGTAATCTTTACTTGTGTTTTCCTCAATTTCTTTAAAAGGCTTTTTTCCTGGTATCCTCCTCTAGAGAATTTGAGAGAAACTGTCCTGCTAACACCTTGATTTTACATTTTGCAAACCTGGGATGTGAGAGAATAAGTTCTGTCTTGTCAAGCTGTCACATCTGTGCTAATTTATTTCAGCAGATCTAGAACATATACAGTTATAAAAAGAAAAAATATTTGATTTACTTACACTCATAAGTATATTATACGCAAATATAATGTAGAAATTATAGTAATCTACGCATAAAACTTAGATGAGTTTAGATTGAAATCTCTCTTTCATTGGCAGGTGTCAAAAAATATCACATGTTGACAACCTTGTATTGTTTTAATACTGTGAATGAAAGCAAAATTATTGTATTTTAGTATAGAATAAGGTATTTCTTTCTGGATATTGTTGCTTAAAAGAGAGAATTGGAATAAACACTTGCATTTAAGAAGAATGAAGTTTAAATAGATTAATTCCACCCCAACCCTGGAGATGATAATGAAACTCACCAATTTAGGATAAAGAGCTTCAGTATGGATTTTTGATATGAAAACAGCTGCTCTACTAGAAGTAGTCATAGCTAACATCTGAAGGCCATGAGATTTGTCTGCTCTGGAAGTTATGATGAGCAAGGAGCAGATGGTTAGCATAAATAATTCAAAAAAGCTTCTCTAGTCACTTCTTTTGAGAAAAAAATGTTGAACTATGTACTCAAGGTTACTTAAAACCTTTTATGGACAAAACTTTCTACATTTCACATTTACTCTCAATCAGAATTTTATAAAAAATCTTTAATCACTTAAACAGTCTTTTAAAGTCAATATTTGGTACAATGTCACATGCAATACATATATTTAATTGATTTAAGGATACAATCACAATAAAATATAGGTCTTCCTCTAAAGGAAATAGTGCTATGGTGAACTGATTTTTTATTATATCTGAGATACCTTTGGTTGAATCTATAAAATAAAAACAATTTTATAATAATTAAAGGTTTTCCTAGTCAAATAATTTTTGCTGTGTGACACAACTTCCTGAAGTCACCTTTCTAAATTTCTTCCTCTTGTCGTTATTAAAATTCTTGAAACATTTTACAAGTTGCCTCTACTTTTTTTTCACTCAATTTCTCTTAAACTCCTTTTCAGCTACACGTCATCGATAGCCTCCTTTCTGGCATAGCTCCACAATTTCACTCTTGTCCATCAAGCAACTAACTCTTGGCAGTTGCCAAGATTCCTTAACTAGGAGCTTCTGACGCAGATCGCTCAGGGGCTGTCATATATTGGCTATCAAGTCTCATGTAGCACTTTCAAAACCAAGATTTATAAGTGTTATAGTTTCTGTCCCTGTATAGTAGACATCGCTATCAATCATTAAACTGACTATCCCGGTGCTGGCTTCCAAGCCTCAGTCATGCTTCTTTGAACATTAGATTTTTTTTTTCCCTTCCACGTCTCTACAGTTCCATTCAGCTGCAAGGGTACCCTGTCTTACTCTATCTGGGTGCTGTCTTTAGTAAGGTGTGTTGGCAGCTGTGGCCAATGCAGTTAAACCTCTTGGGTGCAATAAATCAAACAGTTAAACTTCTTGTCCATAAGCACACATTCATTCTGTCATTGCAAGAATCAGTAACTTTCGGTGTTTCATATGATTCTGGATTTAGCCTTGGAAATGTAGTAAACATGTTTCCTCCAAAGAAATATAAACGTGCCTATTTATTCCTGAATAAGCAGGTACTATAACAGTTTGTCAAGCCAGGGATCTAGCAAAAAGTACTAATCATCATGCTAATAATACCGAAGTATATAAAGGAAATTAGGAATCAGCATAATCAAGAACTGAGGTAATTTAGATACTACTGGTTTTTGTTCCCAAAGTGTCTGGCAACATTAATGATTTGATTTGGGTTTGTTTACTTGTGGTTTGCAGGTGTCTGTCTCTTAAAAGTAATTTTTGTAACCAGAAAACTTTTGTATTTTAGAATTAGTAACTGTAGTTTACCAGTCATTTTTGCTGGAATCATATTAATACTGTTTAATAGAGGCTTTCAGAAATGGATACCAGGCAGTCACCAAGACGGTCATGGGCGTGCTTCACCCTGAAATTCTCCAACAAGCAAATACAAATGCAGCTGAGCTTAAAACGACTTCATTATTCTAGCAAATGCATTTACAAAAGGTTGTATTTTAAACAGACATCTATTGCTACTGGTGCACATGCGTTTTCTTTACTCCCATTACGTTACTCCTAAAGGTGTAATTAATTTGATACTAATTTTGAAATGTTTCTTTACCCACAGAAAAACACTAAGGACAAAGAGAAATAAAAATGCCAGTTTTGGAAACAGAATATTTGAAAAACAAGGAACACTTCAGATTTAATTCATGCCTAAACAGAAGGTTATAGAACATTCCCATTCATTATATTTCCCTGTACCTTTCATTTTAAAAAATATCATTCCTATCCTAGGCTAAGCTGGTAGGATAAAATATCAACAAGACTGATAGGCAACTTTGCCATAAATTGTGGGAAATCTGTCCAAGGTTAAAAAAAAAGATACAGTAATTAAAGTGGCAGATTCATGATTGCAATCCACTCTACTTATGAAAATTACCATTTTCTTAAGTTGTTTTGAAAATTCCAGTTTATAAGGTGTTTTGTATGATACTGGAAATATAAACTATTCATCAAATGAGCTATAATTTTCATATACATATATGAAAAAATAGTTATATTTTAATGTGGAAGGAAGCAAAAGGATAATTTTTATAAGCTATAGCAATAAATTTATTGTCTCCATGACCCAATCACCTCTCCAGGAATATATAACTCTAACTAACTAGATGTCTCAATCCCATAAGAAAAGTAGGAAAAGCACCAGCCTCGCTATTTGCAGTACTGCTCCTGGTTCATAATCTTCAAGTCTTCGAGATTCCTGGAGTTGACTACAGAAGCACCTAACCCTTTTCTAGCTGCACTCGAGTTGTACTTCCTCAGAAACTCCTCCCCCCTGCTGCTCATCAAGAAACCAACCTTTATTTTCCTTTCTTATGACACACGGAGCTGAGCCCTCTATGTGCCAGACAACACAGATCCTCCATAAAATCTATCTTCGCAGACACATTTTGTTCTCCAAAGGTAAGATGTCGATCCCATCATACCCTTCTTTTGCTCACTTTGCATCTCTCTTGATTAACGAGCATTGTCTGTGATCCCAACAACGTCCCCTCAAAACTTGGTGAATGAGTTCAAGCACTGTTAACCCTTCTCAGGTAATTTTAGACCTGAAACAAATTTACAATTTCAACTAGAACAAAACATAACACACAAACTCAGAGAATACAAATTCAGTATTTTATTCTCTGCCAGAGAAACCATAGCACGTGATTAGAAAACTAATGGTGACCCAAGCCCAGGAATGTGGAATATCATGAAATATTGACTTCTATATATAGGTTCTATTGGCTAGGCACAACAACCAACAATGGAAACGTAGTGGAGAAGTGGTTTCATTTTGCTTATAGGTTCAAGGAATTCAGTCCATGGTAAACTAGTCCCAAAGTAAAAAATCATAGCAAAAGAAATGGTGAAACAAGCTGCCTACCTCATAGTGGTTAGAAAGCACAGAGTGGTCAAAGAACATTGAAAAAGGTGAATAGCTTCAATGTTGTGTTCCTAGTCACCAGTTTACTCCAGGTAGGCCCAATTTCAAGAGCACATTCTCTTATGAGCCTCAGTAGATTAATTCACTGTTAAGTATATTGTCACTGTGATCTAATCACTTCTCTGGGGACCTTTAATCCAGTAAGGTGGATAGTAAAGATTAGGTGGCCCATTGGTCTGAGGAAAATATATTTGTTAGTCATGACATAGACGTAGTTTTAAATCTTTTTTGTTTGTTTGTTTTTGAGACAGAGTCTCGCTTTGTAGTTCAGGCTGGCCCTGAGTTCACTGTAGTCCAGGCAAGCCTCAAACTATGCAATCCTCCTGCCTCTGCCTCTCAAGTGCTGGGATTATAGGAACAAGGCACCATGCCTGGCACTGTGGTATGTGTACTGAATACTGGTGGGTTTGAGTCACTGAGTCACCATGGCAGGTATTGTTGTATGTGGTTACTATATCTACCAAGGACCTTGTGCTTGCTAGGCAGGTGCTGGAATCACTGAGGTAAATTCTGGCCTTCCAAATCTTAAATACCTATGCGTTTTGACCAGTTAAAGACCTGATAATGGAAGAAAGGAGTAAGTAACCAAAAGGATCATTTGTCAGGCAAAAAGTAGCACTTACAGAATTCACAAAGAACTAAAATCCAGTTAAACTATTATAACAGTAAGGGAGGCCTGAATAGGAGCAAGTTTCCCAGGGTATCTTTTCATGGGTTTAATTCCTGAAAAAAAATATTGCTATACTAACTTGCATTCACTCTACTATTTGGCATCTAGGTGATGGCTGCAAAATTCAGTTAGCCAAATTTATATATTGTACTCTTTCACACAGAATATTAGGAACCATGTCTAGACTTTGCTGTGAGGTGATATTATCATTTCTATTATCATGCACAAATCTAACATTTGTAAGTTATGTATAACTCATTCTATATTATGCTGTATATTTATTAAAGTTAAATTTTGGAAATCTATGGCTTTCTTAAGAATCATGAAGTTGGAGTTCACTAAAAAAAGAATAAATAACAATTTTATAAGACACATATTTCATGTGTATTTCTTCTTTTAAGAAGAAATCTGTTTCTTATAACTCCAACTAACTAGATGCCTCAATAGTGCTCTATGCTCCTGGGAGAATTTTTCACATCTTAGAATGTTATCATCAAAGTTGGTTCAGAATTTTAAAATGCTGAGAACTTCAAGCATTGTTTTAAAGATTGTTGAACAGATGTAGCTTTTCCTAGGAGATTTCCTTGACAGTAAATACCTTGTATTTCATCTGAAAACTTCAAAATGTAAGTATGTGTTTTAGCAGAAAGCAAGATACCAGGAAATACAAAAAAAAAGATCAAACTCAGAGAATGTTGGCATTTTATCTTTTGGTGTACTTATTACATAATTTTAGATACACTTGAATCAGAAACAATGGTGAATATTTTACACAGATGAAGGAGCATCCAATCAGAAGTAGTATAATGTTATATATAGTTTGGCATGTAGACTGGGCTGGAGCATATTTACAGCTGATAAGTATGTAATATGCTGCCAATCTTTTTCTTTTAAAATTATTTTAAATTTATCAGTATGCTATATGATGACATTCATCACTGGGGTCTTGTACTGTTACATGACATATCTTCTTATTTTTGCCCAGACCCCACTCTCCTCAACTCCACCCCTCCTCACCATTTACAAAGACTTTGTTTCCATTTCCTTTTCTTTTCTCATATTTTTTCCCAAGTTTTCCTTTCCCTCACTCCCCCCCCTCCCACTTCACCTTCTTCCTTGGACATTTTCTTCCTATTTCACAATATTTGTTATACATGATTGTACTCACTGATAACAATCTTTTAAAAATTAACCTATTAAAATATTTATTTCTGTAGACATGTTTCACATTTAGTAACAGTTTGAAATAAAAGGCAAAGTACTTTAAATAAGTCGGTAGTGGATAAAAGCTGAGTGAATTTTGGACTGACTACAGATATCTAATCAAGAATTATCTAGTCAGGAAAAACATTCTAGAATACGTTAATATGTGACCTCACTCTGTCATTCCTTTGGATATAGATTGGCTAGAAACAGACTTAATTAGACATGTAATGCAGAAATTTGAAATCATATTATGGAGTGAAAGGTGAAAAGAAAACGAAAAATATCTAGAAAAAACATGCTAAGGAAAAATTATGTACCCCCAAATGCTTTGAAAGGCTGAAGAAAGAGAGACTAGGAATAATCACTATCTGTCACATTCTGGGAAGAAGTCAGGACCAACCTGACTGTGTCGATGCCAAGGTTATGGCTGCTGAGGAAAAGAGCTGTAACAAATCTGAAGACTGAAGTGGCTGCCTTCGGCCAACATGCGAAATTGGATAATCACAGTAAGTTCACCTATTGATGCTTCAAGCATTACATAGGAGCATTTCACATATCAGATCGAGATGGCACATTATTTACTTTCTAATATGTTTCAACATTGACATATCATGATACTATGAGATTTGGGAAATATATAATTCTATAAAATAACTCTGATGATATTTAGTGACATTTAAATCATTTCACATTAAGCATAGAAGGATAGATTAATCCTAAATTTGCCCTGTCTTTGTTATGCTTACTTTGAAAGAATAATTTCTCACCCTGTGGAATTCTATACTCATCTTGTCATGTCTTTTGGTCAACAAACATGTACCTCAATGCCTTTCTCTCTTTCCACCCTGCCCCGAGTGAATCTGTCTCCATATTTAAGCCACAGATTTAACTTGGGTTGGTAACAAGAAAAAGATAGAACCCCAACTGACCAGGAGCATATGTGCAGTATACAGGTTAAATATGTGTTCATTTTTGTAAATCTTACAAACTTCCAAGGTCAAATTTCACTGACAAATTGAGCTTTGCCAAGACAATAAAAAAAAATGGTTACCTCTTTAGAAATCCTATGAAATAAAATGTAGCCCAGGGGAGTGGGAATATCAAATTTGCAAGGACAAATATAGATGGCAATGTGACAGATACATGTCTACAATTATAGTTCACCTTGTGGAAAAGAGTAAACATTAGTTTGACTCATATAAGAATGCTTATCCTACTGCACATAAAGCAAATATATTTTCTTTTTTTAGAAAAAGGGGGAATACACAGTAATTTATCCTCAAAAATAAATATGACCAATTTTTTAATGAGATGTTCAAATCTTACTCTTCAGCTTTATGAAGCACTGAGCTCTTCCTCGTTTGAAAGAAGAGTTAAATAATCAGTGTTAAAGTGTATAAAATAGAGCATACTTCACCAGGTAGAATGCCTGACACGCTACCTTCTAATGGGCCTGTCAGTCTGTAGAATTGAGATGTGACTTCATGTTTCCGTTGTTTGGGGGAAAATTCATCTGTTATTTTGTGTTGTCTTGCATAGCCAGGGTGACAAATTTGGTCAACCTTCCTGAGATGATACTTGCTCAGAGTTCACACAACATAGCTGCCTGACAACCTGACATAACACCACACATTTGTTTTGCTGCCAATTAACTTCAAGATCTTTCTACTAACACTTTGTCAACTTTTAAAATGGAGCGTTGACTTTTGCCAGCATAAGAGTTATTTCTCCTTCAAAGCTGGCTGTTAAGATCAGAGTAGTGGGATAACAAAAATTAAATGGGACACTCAGTGACAGGCCATTTAGCCATATGGCAAGCACAATATCCATGCTATATAGGTGTCACTATAAGGGAGTGGAGGAACATTGTTCAATGCAAAAATATTTTGTACAGATTCAAATCATCTGGCTACAGTCTACAGATTTGCAATTATGATGTACATAAAAATAATCATAGCAAATATTTTAGAAGTAAGAGAACGGCAAGAGTCTCTTGTTAAAATCAATGCAACAGCCTAAATTACAGTGTTTAAGAAAGTAAATTATAGGGCCTTGCTGAAAATTGGTTAGAAATTATTAATAGTGACTGAAAGACTCTTATACAGAATTCTAATATCAGTCTAAGTAAAAATCATATTTATCTTAGCTCTGGAGCTACTCATTATTCCATAACAATATAAGTACATTGTTCCGCCGCTGATATTTGGGGATATGTGACAGATGTATGGTTCTGTTATTGCCAGATTTCATATATATTCACTTAATGCCATAGATAGCGTCTTGTTGCTTTCATGGTTTTACATTTATTAAGAACTAATCATAAATATTGTACTTTTGATTCTGAGGCTTGACTCTTTCCCCTACGTTTATCCAAGAGGATCCACAGTGAGCTACATCCCCACCCCTGTTATGATTTCTGGATAATATCAATTTACTGTGCATGGACAGGTAATATGGTTATTACAATTGGGTCATTTCTGTTTCTATACTATTAACACCTGTATGTGAAAGACTTGCATGTAGTGAAGGTCAAGGTACTTTGAATCTTAACTTTATCCCTTGTGAATTATACTATAAAATCCATTTATCTTCTGTTACTCTCCAGATTTCTTCTCTGTAAAACAATCCAATCATAATACTAACACTATGAAGAAAAGGTTGTAAGGACTGTATGAAATACCCATTATATTGTACTTGGTACATTATAAACAGGCCACTATACTTTGATTTGACTTATTGTGTAATGTAAATTTGAAAACATAGTAAACATTTATCATCATTTCATAGAGAACATAACCAAGCAAATTCTCATATATTGCTTTGTATTGGATAAGTAGAGCATAATCACGGAAGTATTTCTTTTTTTTTCCAGTTAGAAAACAAAGCTTAAGCTTCTTCTATATAAATCCACACAGACTAAGTTTTGATGTAGCAACAAACACTAGGCAATATCTGTAAGTTTCACAATCAATGAAAACATTTTTAGGGTTCAATTCACATCATATCCACCAACAGAAGGCCAAGGCTTCACCATCATTGTCCTCATTCAGCGACACAAACTGGTTATCTTCAGCATCTGTAAAATATCAATTGCTTTGGTTGACAAAGTAGACCCTGCAGCCTGTTGGCTCTCCTAGTCTTCCGTATGACAGTGACAAACCTGTTTCTTCTCACCTTTCTCTGTCAAAACAAGTCACCTAGTCACACCTAACTTCAGGGTGGCAGAAGGTCAAATTTCTTAGTATTTTATGAATGACAATGGACAAAGTTTTGGGAATGATCACGAGAGTTTTCCATATCGAATTTTACTTGGAAATTGAGAAAACTATGTTATATATTTTAAGTATGTACCTTGACAGACCTGATGAGCAAACACAAATGCTTCAGTGTCTCAATATTATACAGGAGAGATGCTGAGTGAAAGAAGATAGGATAGGCTGGGAGTGGTGGCTCACACCTGTCATCCCAGCACTCGGGAGGCAGAGGCAGGAGGATTGCTGAGTTTGAGGCTTGCTGGGCTACATAGTGAGCTCAGGGCCAGCCTGAGCTACAAATTGAGACTCTGTCTCAAAAATATAGGTATATTATACAGTAAAAAAATCATCAATAATGAAAAGACAACATACAGACTGGGAAAAAAATTGCCAGCTGCTCCCCAAAGAACTAATATCTATAATATATAAAGAAATTTTAAAAAATGCTCCAGATTTAAGGACCTAGTCCAAAAAGGGGATCTGAAATGAAAACACTTTTCAGATGAAGGAATACAAATGGCAAGTAATTGTATAAATGATGTTCAACATCACTGGATGTTAGAGCGGTACAAATTAAAACAACAGTAAGATTTCACCTCATTCCAAGACTGCTCCCAAGAAATCAACAAATAACAAATGCTGGAGAGCCTGTGGTGAAAGAGGAACTTTTTTTCACTGTTAATGGAAGTGTAGACTTGTGCAACCCCTGTGGAAATCAGTGTGAAATTCCTTTAAAAATCTAGGATTAGAGGTTCCACTTAACCAACCTAGTAGTTTTGTTGATATCTTCCCAAAAAGAATTAGAAACATTATACCACAGTGATATATGCACCCAGGCTTATAGCAACATGCTTTGTAATGCCTACAACTCAGAAACAACAAAATGCACATGAACTGAGGAATAAATAAAGAATATTTGTTTTTTAAGGCTCTAGAACACTACTCTCATCAAGAAGGAAAAAGTTACCACATATATTTTTATAAAAAACAACTACTGAATAACAAATAAAAATTCTCTGTCACCATTGTCTGTACTAATATGAAAAGTGTACAATATAACATTTAATGAAACCACCATTTATTTTGATATTATGATACTAAATCAAAGCTTTGGGTGATCTCAGATTGAACTGGAATTTGAATAAATCAGGATTTCTGATAAACATAGACTGTGACAACTTAGAACAGATAGACATATGTTTTTATTGAGAGATAAACCCTAAGGATAAATCAGTTTAATGCAGTGCAAGAAATGAACATTATATCTGTGTTCTGGTGGGTGTGTACACTCTATAATCTCACTATAATCATTACTTACTATAATCTTAGTATAATCATTCATTGTCTTATTCAAAATGAATACTAAAAACCTCTCAAAGAACATATATGTATTGTTCAAAATAACTTGTAGAATGATTTTACTTTTAGAGTAGTTTTTAATATATGCTTATTGAAAAAATGATGCTACACTTACTGTGATATTGCCAGAAGGATGCATAAAAGGCAAATGCATAAGCAATGTCTACCTACCCATATACTTCATTACCTTACCCATCAATCAGTCAACATACACTGAGATATATAGCGCATCTAGCAAAAATAGCAGGCTGTATTAGATTTTTGTGAAATGATACAAAGGAATATGTTGTTCTCTGCCCTACAGAAATGACAAATTCTACTGGCAGGTACTTGAAATGTTGGCATGCATCTGGCCAGTGCAACGGCGCCAACTGGAAGAGTGACAAGGAGTTTGGCAGGAAGCCTTTGGGGATATAAATCAGGAATCATAACATAAAGCACCTGCTTGATATCTAGAGCCATCATATTTCACATCATACCAAAAATTAATTGAAATACAAAATAAAATTTGGTAATAGCAAAGGTAATATTCATAATGCATTAGATATGGTACAGTAAGGCACTGATGAATCAGTGGAAAAATTGTCCAGTGTAAACATAACAAGAGCAAAAAATAAGTTGGTTTCTTCATAAATTACAGTAGTAAATATCATAATTAGTACTGAAGTTATAATCTATAACACATAATGTAGTTGGGAATAATATTGTTGGTATGATAAAAAGATTAAGAAGATATGACAAGTCTATATTCTTTCTTTTACTCTTAACTTTCAACTATCATTTCCTTTCAAAGAATTACATTATAAATACAAGCATACAGTTGCCACAAAGCTTTAACAATGTGAATGCTGTATGATATGCAAACACTAATACAGAAGAATAAATATCCTTCTAGTTCATCAAACCTAAATAAAGTATGAAGCTGATGAAGATTTTTTTTCTTTGAGACAGGGTCTCACTTTGTAGTTCAGGGTGGCTCTGAGCTCACTAGGTAGCCCAGGCAAGCCTCGAACTCAGCAATTCTCCTGTCTCTGTCGAGTGCTGGGATTACAGGCATGAGCCACCATGCCTGGCACTGTGGTATGTAGTATTGATTGTTGGTGGGCGTGAGTTACTACACCCAGCATTGTATGTGGTTACAGGGATTGAACTCAGAACCTTGTACTTCTGAAGCAGGTGCCAGAACCACTGAGCTAAATCTCTAGTCCTGATGAAGTTTTAAAGAATAAGTGACTTGCTTAATGTTCATAGGGTTAGTTATGGACAAAGTTTTATGCAGCTGATTTTGTTACCTACATTACATAAAATCATAGACTTGATAAAAAATGGATTAAAAACACTTATCTGAGATATGTCTCATTTTCATGCTAAAGTACAACCTTAAAGAATATTTGTTAGCAATAGATCTATATCTATGTCTGTATAATAGATATAGCCTATCTGAGATTTCGTGGTTCAGTGGTGCAGATTGTGATTTTTTTTCCTGTATTTGAAAAGCCATCTGTGGCTAATATTTTGTCCCATCGCATCATATTTTGTATGCTCCTCTTTTATAGGGACATGAAAATGGAATTTTTCTTGTTCTACTCCAGTTAGACTTGTCCAGAGAATCTGATCATAAAGAGTATGGAGAGTAATTCACATAAAAGCCAGTAATGATTTTTTTCCCAACAGCACCTTAACCAAAACACTCAAATTTAACGTTTCTGTGAGCTGTAATCCACAGAAGAGGACCATCCTGAAAGAGACCACCAGATAACAGGTAGTGAGTATGGAATGTGACAAACAAGTAGAAACTGTTTATATTTGACATTTTAGGTTTTTATCACTACAGTGTTACCAAGCTGATAGTAAGAAATGTGATCCAGGAAAGCACGGAAGGAAAGTGCTAAAAAGATGTTTCCAGGGATGGAACTGACTTAGTGGGTTGTAGAGATGTGAGGACACTTTACCAGAGGCTGAAATGGAAATACTTATAATCCATTTTATGTAATGATGAAACGGCTGGTAAAAGTGCTGCCTACAGTAACTGGAAAAGTTTATATTTCATAAACTCAGACATTGGGAAACAGAATTCCACTTGTGTTGCTGATAAGCCTTTCTGTGAACCATGACAAGATAACACGCTTTGTCATAATGAAGCATTGCTCCAGACGGTGGCGGGACAGTGAGGTCACATCCGGGAGTAAGAAAACACAGAGAAGATCCTACAGGCAACTCACGATGGAAAAAATACAATTCGATGTCATTATCCAAGACGAATTGTGTATTGTACACTTCTTTACCATTTTCAGTTTGTCTTGTATGATATATGACCTCAATTTCAAACTCAGAGTTTAAAAACTTGAGAAGAGAAGATGTACACTGTAAATCAGATAGTTTAGAAAGGCAACCTCTTCTCAACTCCCACTATTGAAATAACTCATTTAACTGTTATGAAATGACTCAATAATCAATTAAAATTTCATTCCATAGCACAGATAATTTAAGTCTGAGATCCATGGTCCTCATCAACACCATAGAATATATTAATTTACTTTATGCCCGAAGCAAAGTGCACACAGGACACCAAAACACAAGGGAGGTCAGTAAAATCCCAGAATTGAGTTGTGAGAAGAAGAGATAGAACAAAAACAAAAACAAAAACCTGGCAAATATGTAGGTATGGTTATTGATCCATGGTGTTGAAATCAAATAAAAAATGGTAGAAAAAGTGATCATAGAAAAAGCACCGATTAACTTGTAAGTTATACTGCCAAAGAAAAAAGAAACCATGGCTTTGAGCAAAAGAGAGTATATGACTTAAAACTGTATTCAGTGGCCAAAGTTTTGGCAGGTAGAAGCCTGAGAAAATTATATCTGAGGAAAAATTTTATAATAATTGCTCACCTAAGATGTAGCAGTGAAAACGACGGGATAGGAAAACCCCTCAGATGTTCAGCTGGGTCCCTGGAGGGCAGGTGACGGTAATGCCACGGCAAAGGAAAAACGGAGTATTTTCAAGGGATGCCCCCACTGCTCAGTTTAAAACCTCAAGTCATGCTGCCAGTAGAATTTCCCAATTGGTCCTCCCTGGATTTGTTTTATGTGGCTTCTTTTTCCCCTTCCGACCAGATGTGCTTAAGCACTTAAGCTGATCAACTGAAGCATGGTACATCTCAGATAGATAACTTTTATTTGCATCATGTCTTGATATCAAAAGAAACAGCTGCATTTGGAGAACAGGCTTTCAAGCCTCACGCAATGTCTTAGACTGCATCAGAAGTGACTGTGGCGCTGTTTTCTTGGGTGTGTCCAAAGCAGTATACATCTGGGGAAAGAACTATGTTGAATAGGGAACAGGAATGTCACACTCCGGAAGCAGGGGAACGTTTCATTTGGCCTCTCGAAGAAAAACAAAAATCTCCTCTTGAGATTGGTTTAGATAAGTTTTGACTGGCTCAATTTTAACAGGTGGATCTCCTAACATTTTTCTAGCTAAGCTTTGATATTTTGTTGTTGTTTATTCGTTTGTTTGTTTGCTTTTTGCTTGAGACAAAGTTTCAACATGTAGCCCAGGCTAGCTTGAACTCACAGTGATCCTCCTGTCTCTTCCTCCCAAATCCTGGGATTACAGGGGTGCACCACTGTGCCCAGAAAAGCTTTACTAGCAATATATACATAGCTTGAAGTGATTTTTTTTTCCTTCTGTTCTACTGATCCCTTTTCTGGATAGAATTTGCTCTGCCATTTTGAGTTTTGGAAGGAATCAGAATAAAACTCATAACAAACTGATACTGACGAAGTAAGGAAGAATACACTTAGTGTTCTAGCTGAAAGATTTTAAGACTATCAAGGCCACCACTATAAAAAGAATTGCTAATAGCACTCAAAAAAATAAAAAAAAATAAGGAGTCTATCTTTTGCCCCTTGTATACCTAGGAAAGAAATTTCTGGTGCTCAGGCACTTAATTTTTCATGCATCTTCAGCTGATCTTTGTAACTAGAGAAAAAAATTAACCAGAGATGATAATATGAGGTCTCAGAACTAACTTAGTCCCATGTATTATGCAGTATGGATGGGATGGAGGTCCTGCCAAACATGGGGACATTCACTTTCAGAGAATGAGTATGAACGCTGAGCAAAAATTGTGTGATTTCCTCATGGACTATACATTCAAAGTGGGCAATTAAAATTAAAATTCAGATATTACTTTTCCACAGAAAGTTATTTTCTCATAAACTGAAACCTAACAATATATATAATACAACATATATACAATATATACATATAATATATACACAATATATATGCAATATATATATATAATATATATACAACATATACAATATATATACAATATATATACAATACATATATAGTATATATATATATAAATATATATGTAGCTAAAATAATGTGGAATTCAGTGCATTCATAGGTCATCAAATATTTTTCTAGTTAATAGAACCTGATCCTGAGAAAGCTATTTGTTGAGAGTTTCCAGTAAACCTTATGTTTGTTATGTAATAGGTGATAGTGTAATTTTTCCAGTGTCATGTTAAATTTTTGTAAAATATTTGTGTTGTCAACCAAAATGTTCAAATTTTTTAACAAATTTTGCAAGAATACCATAATATTCCTTAAATCTAGCTTAACTGATTAATTTTTTCATTCAGAAAAGAGTTGAAGATTTAAAACTTTACTTGTGAATATATTGTACTGCCAACAGAAATTTGGTTTTACACATTTATTAGCTATAAAACTTTAGGTTTTCTCAGTAGATTGGAACTCGTGGACTGGGTCACAGAAAATGTGTGTGTTTTTTTTTTTTACAACAAAATTATTACTTTCAGTTAAATAAATGTAGCAAGTAAATCAGTTTTTTCAGCTATTGCTATTTTGAAGGTGTATGTACATTTCATTTTTACTTCTTCTATATTTTCTTCTATCATTTTCCTACATTTCTTACATTCTACACAATGATACATATGTACCTTCTACATTTATTAAACATATATTTCAGAAAACATAAGGAATATATTTTTATAAATTTATATACTTGGAAATGATCTCAAATTATGCAATATGAAAAGAAATATACATGTATTTGACTATTCTGTGACATTTTTATTTGCAGTGAATAATACTGCATTTTCTAGATCTTCCAACTTATAGGGCAAAAGGACTCAAAATTAAATATTTGAAGAGCATTATATGATAATTTTATCTAGTGACTGAATTTTAGACGTAGAAAACACACAAAACCAAAAGGAATTTACATACAGGTTATCTCGACCTAATAGCAAACAACTCTCTCTGTTTTTAGGGTGAGAGTAAATTAGCATCTGTATTGCTGCCTCTGTTCTCTACCACTTCAGCTTGCTATTTGTGCTATATGAAGAATTTTCTAATTTCAGATATATGTTCCCTTGCATTGAAATAACAAATATGATCTGAGTTTTCTTAGTTCCAAGACAAAAATTTTATTATGTTAATTATGTGCACGTGTTTAGTTTTCCCAATTATTAAATTCTATAGTTGAAAGTAAACTAAGGCACCATTCTGAATTTTTGTTGCCTATGTAGAGGACCCAGGATTTATTTTTCTGGTATACTGGTGCCTAAAAAATTAATTGTATTTTTTAAGAATTCCCAACAAACACACTTATCCAACTGCACATAATATTGGGGCTTCTCAACTATCTGTGAGATTGAGTAAGGAGATGAATTTCCTTACAATCCTGACAGAATGAAATTGATCAGTTTAAATGATCCTATGAGTGGTGAAAATATTTTAGGTATCACTTCTTTTTTTAATTTTAATTGAATTCTTTATTGGTACAATTTATATACATCTCAAAATCACGTATAACATTGGGGAATTTGTACCAGTATATGACACAAGTTAATTCTCATTTTTACCCATATCCCTACCCACCCACACCTCCTCGCCCCCTTTATACATACTCTTTTATTTACTTTCTGTATCATATTTATTCCTTCCCCTCATCACATCCCCACACCAAGTTTCCTATAGAAATTTTCCACTCTATAAAAGCTTTCCTACTTTCTAGAGCTCATTTGCATCTACAGGGGTTCATGTCAAAGAGAAGATCCGGAATTTGCCTATCTGTGATCTATTGATTTCACTTATTAGTATATTATTAGGTATCATTTCTAATGGGACGTCTGCCTCATTATTTCTTATGTTTTATCTTGAGACAAAAAGAAAAACCTCCAGAACAGAATCCCTTATCAAAACAAAAGCCCTCTTCAGTGCTTTTACACTAGCTTTGAGGAGAGTTCAAACAAAATAAAACAACACCATTGGTTTTATTCTAAGATGACATTAGTAAATATGGTTTAACTGAAGAAATAATGTACAAGTAAAAATATGTTTGTTCATTCTTTAGCTACTATATATTGAAAAAAGATGAAAACATTGTTATGGTGGATCTTAAAATTTGAAGCAAAGCATGCTAACTCTTCAAATTAAATATCAATCAACTAAATATGCTTTATCACCAGTTGTAAATAAAACCTCGTAAGTTTTCAGTGCTCAAAGTAATTTCAGAGATATTCTCTCAGAAAATAGTTAACTGTTTTAACAATATTTACACGAGTATGGTAAGAACTTTTGGTTGTAAAATGCACAACTAAAATGTGGAACCAGACGAAAAATTTAGTTTATGAAAACTAGTTTCTGCCCAATACCTCCCAATCTGCTGCTCTTGAGTACCCAGAATAGTCTTTGCCAATCTGTTACAGACTCAAACATAAAATGTGTACTGAAGGGCCGGAGGGTTAGCTCAGTGGTTCCGGCGCCTGCCTTGCAAGTGCAAGGTCCTGAGTTCGATCCCAGGTAACCACATATAATGCTGGGTGTGGAGACACGCCCACCAACAATCAACACCACATACCACAATGCCGGACGTGGTGGCTCACGCCTGTAATCCCAGTACTCAGGAGGCAGAGACAGGAGGATTGCTGAGTTCACGGCGGCTTGCCTGGGCACCATAGTGAGCTCAGGGCCAGCCTGAAATACAAAGCGAGACCCTGTCTCAAAAAGCAAAAAAAAAAAAAAAAAAAAAAGTGTACTGAATTCTGTGATGCTCTACTCAGTTCTTTTGAGATTATGCCGTTCAGATTGTTTAGCTGGCAAAATATCTATTTTAACTTTTTCTGAAATTATTAGGAAATTTCAGAATGTACCTATATTACAGATAGCTGATTCATGGAGTTTGGAGAAACATGCACTTACACAGAAAGCCTATCGCTCATTCACTTAGCTTTATTGAATCCCATTATAAAATTACATAATGATTTTTAAATTTCAAATATAATTTTTATGAAAGAACATTTTCATAGTGTCCTCTTTCAGTATATTAGGATTGATATTACCAAAAAAACCCTTGTATACATTTCTATATTTCTGTTGCTAAAATTCTTGCTTATTTATTTAATTTTCTACCTAGTAATTAAAGTGCTGGATCAAAAGAAATATACATGACTTCTACAAATGCTGCTAAATTATGTAAGAGGAATTAAGCTATGCATACTTTTTTTTTTTTTTTTTGAGACAAGGTCTCGCTTTGTAGTTCAGGCTGGCCCTGAGCTCACTATGGTGCCCAGGCAAGCTGCCGCGAACTCAGCAATCCTCCTGTCTCTGCCTCCCGAGTGCTGGGATTACAGGCGTGAGCCACCACATCCGGCACTGTGGTATGCGGTGTTGATTGTTGGTGGGCGTGAGTCTCCACGCCCAGCATTATATGTGGTTACCTGGGATCGAACTCAGGACCTTGCACTTGCGCGGCAGGCGCCAGAACCACTGAACTAACCCTCCGGCCCAAGCTATGCATACTTTTATTATGTGATAGTTTCAGTTGTTGTAAACTTTCACTTCCCTTCCCATTTCTTTCCTCCCTTTCCGTAGAAGTTTCACTACATTTTCTGACAGGTATCCTTTGCCAATTTATCTTTGAAGTACTGAAAGTAGTTGACTTTATTATTGTCATAAAACACTTTCTAAATGACTTCATTATATTGTAATTTTCAAGCTTGCTTTGGGTCCCTGCATATGGTAAAGCTCAGTAAATATTAAAAACGCTAGAGAAATAGATATCTGCGTTTTTTGTTCACTGTTATGTGTACATTTTTTCCCAGCTGCAAATTTTCTGTCTAAATTCACAATCTTTACTGATATTAATTTTATTTTTAATTTACTAAGAGAAAAATATTAAAATCTCACTATAGCTGTGTAAAAGTCTTCGATTTCTTTTAAGTGCACCATATTACTCTTTGATCTTTGGGCCTGTGCTATGAGATACTGACAAGAGGACCTGAACATCCTTTCCAGCTTCACTGGAGTCAAACACCTTTATTGGTGTCTATGAGTTCCTCTTGTTTTACAAGTTTATTCTTGTTCATAAATCCTGATCTTCCTTATCTTAAAAAATCTACAGAATTGGACATTATAAGTTCTTTCTTCATCTTTTCACAAGAAACTAGTCTACAAATGATCTAGGTCTTCCTCAAGAGGTAGAGCCCACCCGCTCATCTGAAATGTGACCCACGCAGAACCGCTTCCGTCTCTCCAGTCTGGGCAATGACAGGGGCCTAACTTCAGTAACAGACAACCACAAACACGGATGGCCTACGAACCAGGACACACTACTCTCCTCACATTCTTTATTATTTTTTCTTAAGTTTAATGGTACATTTAGAATCCTACAGTCTGGTTAAAGTTGTGTGAGTAAGATTCCTCTCTCCTACTGGCTCCCTCCTTTAAAGAAATAGCTATGCATAAAACTTTCTTGAAGAAGTTTTCTGCTTCAAAAGTTATACATGGGTATGAGATGCTATGTATGATTTGACACGTGTATATATTGGATAATATTTAATTCAAGTTAAACATCCCCATCCTTTTGCAACCTAATTATTATGTGGTGGGCTTTTTACATTCCATACAACTGACCTCATTTGGTACTGTCATCCTTTACCTTCACATAGCATAACACATTCCAGATACAAATATGCATGGCAAGGGATACAATTTTACCTTTGATTAAAAAAAAAACATTTCATTGTATAAAATCACCACATATTTATTTTCCTTTCATGTGTTCAGAGACACAGACTATTTTCACTTCTCTGCTCTTTGGTGTGGCATTTTAACACTTTGAGTTCCAAGCTTGGTTATTATTTGCAATTTGAGGCCGATTATTCAGTCGAAGAATCTGTCGTACTATTGCAGGTTGTATTAGTTTAACTCTTTAACTGCTTTTCAAATGTCTCATTCAAATGAAGGGAAACATCTGTCAGTAGTAACTGGCTTTGCGCCTCTGACATCTTCGGTTGTCAGTGTTCTCACTGTCATGGAATATGACTGCAAACACTTTTCCTGGTATCGGTTATAGAATAATAGTATTTTCCAGGTAATAATAGTAATAATAGATTTTGCACCCTGAAGACTGCCACGGATTGATAAATGTGCACCAAAGGAAAACAGTTTTGGAAACTCAGTGTTAGTTCATCATTCTTTCCCACATTTTCCATTCTTTGCTGATTTGCTTTTTGAGAAGCTCCTTTAAATATGTCCCTTTTGCACTGTAAATGGGGAAGTGCACAGGCCTGGATTTCTGGTTCACAATCTCACGCTGAACCATAAGGCTGCCCAGGGAATGACTGAATGAGGCTAATGAACACACACATACACACATACACCACCATCATTCACACATATTTCTCTAATGAGAAATAATAAATTTTAATTTATTCTGAGCCACTTTAAATCACACACTATATTAAGACACTAATCTGCACAACTTTTGAAAACTTACTCTAGTGTCCAAATAAAGGTTTGCGAAGTTAGAGTAACTTGTCCTCATTTCTCTACTCCCAGTCTTTGATAATGGTTCTTTTTCTACTCTTGGCCCTGATGAGTGCCAATATTTTAAGGAATTATTTTGTAAAAGGTATCTTAGATAAGCTAAATCTGTTAAATCTTTCTTTGTACATTATATATCCACATCATGATTATGCTCAACATTGAGAACTTGCACTAGTATATGACATGACTTAATTCTCATTTTCCCCTTCCCCTACTTACCACCCTACAAGTCGCTGCCGTATATGTACAAGCTTTCTTCTTTTTCCATCTATTTTTTCTTTTCCCTCATACCTACCTCTAAAACCAATTTCCCTTTGAATATTTACTATTTTACAATATGTATCATGTATTCTAGAACTCATTTATAGCTTCAGTTTTTCACACCAGAGAAAAGATATGATATTTACACATCTGTGACATATTTATTTCATTCATGAGTATGTCCTTAAGGTATGTCCATTTAAGTACACATGACTCAATCTCATCATTTTTTATGGCAGAGTAATACTGCAATTTATTTTTTAAAACACACACATCTTCTTTATCCACTTTATAGTTGACGGGCGTTTGGGCTGTTTCCAAGATTTAGCTATCATGGACTGAGCTGCTATAAACTTCCTAAATCTATTCACCTATAATTTCATTTATAATTTTGTACTTCTTTTTATTCCCATGACATTTATCCATACCTAATATTTTTGATAACATTCTAACATAGTTAGGGTGACTACACCGAGAAAATTATTATTTTTCATATCATTATTATTTTTCATCATATGAGTACTTAATTTTTCTTTAAAGACAAGGTCTTGTTTTGTAGTTCAGGCTGTCCCTGAGCTCACTATGTAGCCCAGGCAAGCCTTGAACTCACAGCAATCCTCCTGCCTCTGCCTCCAGAGTACTGGGATTATAGGAATGAGCCACCACACCTGACATTGCGGTATGTGTTACTGATTGCTGGTGGGCACAAGTCACCATGCCTGGCCCTGTGGTATGTGGTTACTGGGGATTGAACTCAGAACCTTGTACTTGCAAGGCAGACACCAGAACCACTGAGCTAAATCCCCAGCCAATACTTAAATTTTTTGAGGACCTTCATTATATTATTTTAAATCCAATTCTCTACAAAATATAGACTGTACACAGTAATGTTGACTATTAAAGCTTATGTAGCCAAAGAGAAACAATATGGAAAGCACACATGTTAACTCATGAGTCCAGAAATAATAAAAAAATCCATGCAAGGTTTTTAACTCAAAATGCATATAAATTCAGTTATACAAGAAACAGTCAATTGAAGGGTAATACTCGTAAGACTTAGGTTCATGTAAAGAAGACATTAAATGAAACTGAAAGGCCACTGGAAAAGACATGAAGTATTACATTATAAATTAAAATATTGATAAGGCAAGAACATTCTAAAACTAAAGACCAACATACCAATTCAAGAGCAAGCTATCCTCTAGCAACCACAGCATATAGCAGTGCCCATTCTTTGAGTAAAACACTGAATAACCACTAGTAAAGACAATATAAATGTGTATTTTAAATATTTCAAAAGTATAACCTTTCCAACAATGCTACAGTTCTTTGAAAACAGCAAAACACTTTTCAATAGTTTTCAATAGTTTTTGGTCGAAGACTGAAAATTTGTTATTAAACATATATCTTACCTGACTCCTCGAAGTCACTGTTGTAGGCTTTCCAGGTTTCAGTTATGCGAAGGAGATTCTCTTCCATGGCTTGGATGTCCATGGAGGGACAGTTGCATTCCGGAAATCTGGGGCCACACTGACACCAGCAGTCATTGTCCTTGCAGATAAACTCTCCCTCTGAATTGCAAGCTATGTAGCTCAGGGCCGCTTGGACAAAACGTTCCTGAAGATAGTCAGGAAGGAGGACTTGAAGCCCTGGAAAACAAGGGCATGGATCAAAACAGCTCTCTTCGTCAAAGAAAATAAAAACTTCGAGTTTTAGTACCTTAAGAATCCATGCCTATTTTAAAATTATCATGACAAATTCTCAATTACATTACAAAGTTGTATAACTAAATAAATAGGCTGGTTCCATGTTTTCAGAAATTACGCAGGTGATTGGTACTTCAGACTAAATTTTCTAAACTTATCTGATAAAATCTTTGATGAAATTAATAACAATATTTTATTATATGCTACAACACAGTAGAGCCTTTTTCCTTATGCCTTTGAAAATATGTGTATGCATTTATTCTCTGTCATGTGATTTCAGATGATTTTCAATCGATTTCAGACTGTCAGCCAATGTCAACATAAATATTATAATCCAAGGAGTTGCGTTCACAGAATCACAGAAAGTTTCTAGTAAGGTTTATCTCATGCTACTAATAAAACATATCATATGCAGCTATTGCGAGGGCAGGCACAATATTGACTACAGAACAGATGGACAAGTTCACTTATTTCACAGTTCATTTCCTTAGCAGGTATAAAGACAGACCCCAAGATGGAGCTCATTACTTTTCTAGATACAATTCTGATAAACTCACTGTCTATTTATATACATATCACTAATGAAAAAAAGCTACTAAGTTAACATCTGGGACTTTATTGTATTTTAAAAATATAGTTTTAATTTTAACATTACATCTTAAGAAAACTTAGTAAGTAAAATACATATTCAAAATAATCAGTGAGTAAAAATAAATACAAAACTCAAGGAAGATTTCCTCAACACCGAATTGTAATTTACTACAAAATTGGATTTTTATAGCTTTTATGGTTCCTACATTACAAAAAAATACATTTCTTAACTCTCAAATATTATGTACGAGTCTGATTTAATAAAGAATAATAAATTGAGGGCAAGAGATTTAGTTCAGTGATTCCACTATCTGTCTAGCAAGTGCAAGGTAACTTCATACAATGACATGATTCTGGGGGGGTGATATTTCAAAATTAGCAAAGTATAATAAACTGAAAGTGTAAATAAAAACCAAAATGTAAAATAGATATTTTGAAACAGGAAGAAAATGTTCGAATGGGAGGGGGAACTAAGAGGGAGAAAGGAGAAAAGGGAAGAAAGGGAATGGGGAAAAGAGAATTGAAGGAAAATTGGAAAAAAGATCAGTAGAGAAGAAGAAAGGTTGAAAGGGGGAAAGTGGAATGGGGGGAAGTTTAGATATATCATGTACAGATACACATTCAAACTATGAACATAATTATATGTACATGAAAAATGTACCAATACCAATAACAAAAAAATCAGTAAGGCAAATAAAAAATAAAACTAGTAATAACTTGTTTCAGCATACAAATCTAAAACAGTGGAAGTGAGATTTTTTTAGAAAATAAATTTAAATATTTTTAATTTATTTAAATATTAAATATTAATATTTTAAATATTTAATAAATTTAAATATTAAATAAAATATATGAAATTAACACATTTAGATTAAGTGAGTTTTAACTTTGTAAAAATGCTGAGTTTTACTTATTGGGCATTAGAAAACATAAGGAAGAAAAAGGATTAGCTTCCAAAGTCAAAAAAAAGAAAGAAAAGAAAAACTGAGCTAGTAACATGATGTTAGAAAGGCAATTTAAGCAGGGGATGTATGATAGTAGTGCAGTGATTGCCTGGAAAACTCAAGCCCTGAGTTTGATAGTGCTAAAAAGAAAACAAAGTGATAGACAATTTATATGACAGAGGTAGAGAAATAAGAATCTATTAGATATCGTTTGGTGTAATTCAGGAAATATGTCAAATGATTCAGAAGCATTGAAAAGTAAACCAGGAACTATTTTAAATATTCAATCCTATTGTTACCAAATTACTATACACTTTGAAATACTTGTCCCTTTAGGAAACATCCTTTCAAGTGCTAAGGCAGACTGAATCAGTAGGAGTCTCTATGACAGTACCTGAGTACATATATTGTGGGCAGCATACATATATATGCACAAGAACCAAAGGATAGTATCATTGACAACATTCTCATTAAGAACACTACTTGTTGTTACACTTTAGGAAAAGAGTTCTGAGCCTAGAGGTTTATTATCAAACCTAGGATGTAGGGCTGATAAGTTCTCCAAATGAGATTCATTAAATAAAATAAAGGTATTTCCACTGTGGGAAGACTAGTTTCTTTTGAACAAAGCTTCTTATGGAGAGCAACTAGATACAAAATTCTTGAAGAGATCAAAAGGCTAATAAGGCTGTGAGAATTTCCAGAGATGGCAAGGAGATAATCCCTGGGGAGTGAGACCAATATTCAGCACACCTCTCTATGGGAAATACCAAAGACACTGAGCCTTTGATCCAGTCGTATAGGGGACAGTAAATTCCTTCAGGGTGTATGGAGTTCACAAGAGCCACACATTCAAACTAAAGAAGAAAACACAAAACAACCAGGAAAGCATTAACATTCACTAAGTCAAATGCTTAATCACAGAATTTAAATTAGTTCAATTAAAACATATCACTGATTTGAACTGTTCCATTAGAGATTTTACTATGTTCTTTGGCTGCCATTTACTGGGGGAGGTGTTTTGAAATTTTCAGTAATATTTGTGAATCTATGATAGCCCCTTAAGTTTTATATCTTGTTCCTTATGTTAGGGGCTTTGTTTAGTGAAATATGTATTTGGGCCTCCTAGTATTTGTGAGTGAGCTATCTTCATATCGTTATTTGATCGCTGAAAGCCTTGTTTACTTTGAAGTAAAAGTTGAATAGTGTCAAGTTAACCTGATTTCAGCCAGCTTTCTTGATTCAATGCTAGACTGGCATATCTGTTTGCATAAATTTCTATTTAATCTGTTTATATTTACTTTATATTTGCTGTATCATAAAACAATTTTATACTTTTGAATTGACAAAAACAAAAGTAAATGTTCTCCAATGGGAAAAATATCTTCAATGATTTAGAATTGTTTTAAAAATTATAATACAATATTTTAATTTTAATCTGATAAGTACACAGAGCTTATGAAGGAAATAGTTTAAATGATATCAAATATGTAGTATAATGTCATTCCAATCACAAGTTCAAACATGAATGAGAAAATTTATTTTGACCAAGTACTGGAAATTATAAGTAATAGTCAAATGAAAATCCTGCATGTAATAATATGTAAACTAAAATTAAGAAGCATCAACAGGTCTGACGATAAAATAAACAGTGAAGCAAGAATTATTAAATTGAAATATGTAATAAGAATACATTGATGGAGAATTTAAAAAATAAAAGGATTAAAAAGTCATTATCATCATCACACAATCAATTTTTACCATGGAAACAGTGTCTACATAAATATAATGCTAATATCAAGTACATTTCTACTTCTTGGAATCAAGGACACTGACAGCAGTAGGAGGTGAAATTTAAAATATGAACATGGTAGTTTATGCTATTAGTAAATAGTTTATGCTATTAGTAAATATAACTGCATCTTTTACAAGCATCAATAAGAAAAATGGTCATGTTAGGTGAGTCTATTAAAATGATACTCATTGAAATGATAGTTACCATGAAAAGATGAAAAATAGTAGAAAACTATAGTGAATGTTTAATTTTTTAATGGCACTAACAGAAACATTGTCATTAAATTTTCTCAAAGTGCCTCTCATCGTCTCTTTGAACACTCTTGCTTTACATTCTTGTCCCTTTCCGAAGTAATCCTGCCTAGATATCTTGAATTGATTTGAAATAATTACCTTTCATGGTCATTTCAATTTTTAGGAAAAAGACAGAAGTTGCATAGCGCAAGATCTGGTGCATAAAGAAAAGAAGGACGTACAGGAGAGTTTTTGGGAGTCTGTCTTGCCATTGGATGGTGGTTGCTAGAAATATTCATGATATTTTTCACTAAATCTTGTAATGGCATGCTTGAATGAAGACTTTCAAAACTGTTGCACAAAACAAGAATGCTGATATGGGCGTGTTATGTCATTCTGAGAAGGGAAAAGGGCAGCTAAAAATCTTTTTATGTAAGCGCTAGGAATTTTTGTCTACTGTCCCTTTATTATAAAGAAGTTTTCAACTTCCATATATTACTCAGCTTTGTAACAAATGTAAATGAAATTTTCTTCATCTGTCCTATCATATTTATATTTGCTTTCAAAATATGAAATTAGTCTTTTAGGAGGTTAACAGTCTAGTTGTGTGTGTGAGTGTGTGTGTTTGTATTGTGTCTATTTTATTACAAAAAGAAGAAAAGGAAAGAAATGACAGCCTGATAGTTTGTCATCCAGACTGACTAAGAACTATTGAAATTTTGCCCACTTACCTTGCAACTGAATCTTATTCTCAGGACTCTGAACCAGAACAGAACTGACGGAATCTAGGTTGTCATAGTTACTGCAGCCAAGAGGACCTGTCCGTGTTTCTGTTACCTGAACAACAACAACAACAACAACAACAACAAAGTCAACTTTATTACATATATTAGACTTTATAGCACTTTCAGTTGAAAATAGTTGTCACACACATTTGAACACATTGCCGAAAGGCCTACGATCTGCTACACACCAACACTACCTGCATCTAAACAGAGACACAAGCACTAACTTTTTTTCTCTTAAATTCATTTTTTGTAACTTAGCGAGGCAAATGTCTCCTGGGAAAATAATGGGAGACCACTTCTGGCAAAATATAACTCGTATAATGTTGCTGATTTTACAAAGACAGTACAAGGGAGCACTGTTCAGAGAGAAAGGAAGATGTATATAAAAATCACCTTTTTTGTTTGTTGTTGTTCCCAGTAAATTAGATCCATTGCCAATCTACTATTTAAAAACAGATTTTTATTATTTTAGCCTTCTATTTAAAATAGAATCTGTCCTCACTTCTCATGATATCAAAGTCTGTATCTCAACCACCCTTCTCTTATTTTATCCCTATAAATAGAATTTCTTTTCCCTGTCCAGTAAGAGAATCTTAATTCTATACCTTTACTTGCATAATACCCTAAATTACATCCCACCTCAAATAAAAGGCTTCTTTTCTCAACTTTGGCTAATCAGTTATCCCTGATGTTCAAACAGCCACGCAAAATATTCCTGCACGGTTTTGAGTCTTTAAACTTTTGCATGCAATTGTGGCTTTTCAGCAAACAACCTTAGTACTTCATAAAGTGATCTCACACTGTGGAATGAACTTTCATGGCTCTCTCGGGACAGACAGTAAGAGAAGACTGCAACGTTAGCTGTAATTAATTGCATGAAACTGAAATTCATCTTTAAGATAAAATTTTTAAAATATCATTTTGGAGCAGAAGATTTTATTAGTTTTTTTTTCTTTTTAACTAGATATCCTGCTCTTAGTAACAAGAATTATCTTTGCAAAACACAGTTTTTTAATTTGAATCTTTATAGGTCCATTTTATATACATATCGTGATCATATTCAACATTGAGAATTTTTATCATTATGTGCCATGACTTAATTCTCATTTTTTCTCATTTGCTTACTTACCCTACAGCTCTCACCCCATCTATATAAGCTTTGTTTCCTTTATCTTCCCCTTAATACTTACCCCTGCACCCCATATCCCTTTGTATATTTTATATTTCACAGTATCTATTTTGCATTCTAGAACTCATTTACATCTTCAGTTTCTCATACCAAAGATGTAGTGTTTATACATCTGTGAGTTTTAAATTGCTTTATCGCATTATTCATAACCTTCCTATTGCTTCTTACTCAAGTTAAAACTGCAACTTTCAGTTGTTTCAGAAACTATTGTGGACCCCTCCATGTTCCTCTCTCTGGATTTTTTTCCTTCCCTTTTTGATACCATTCCAAACCCGCTGGATTGTTTGCTTCTCAGAACCCAGGGGCCCTCTTACCATAGGATATTCAGTGGGCTGTTCAGGTACATGAACTGCTCTTCCTTAAAATATTCCAGACCTTATTCCTCCACTTCTTTCCAGTTCTTGCTCAAATCTCATTCTATTAGGACTACTTAGACCAGTGTCTTTTAAAAAACGGTCTTATTTCTCAAGCCATATTTTCTCACCTTTTAATCTTACTCTTCTTTTCCACATTACTTATGGCCTTCCAATTCTGTGTATTTATTTAGCACACCTATTTTGACTTCTCTCACTAGAATGACAAGAGCCACCTTTACAGTTAATACTACTCTTCTTTGTCCCTTTACATGCCCCTACCATTTAGTTACTAAGAGACGCAGAAGGAGGCAGCATTACGGGGGGAAAGCGAACCAAGGAAAAGAGCGAGGTGATGTTTGAGGCTGTGCAATCCTGAAGTACCTGAGGAGCTCCAGCGTGGAAGACACATAAGAGAGATGTTCGAGCCTGGGGACACTCGGGGAAAACACCCAGCAGCAAGAGTAGAAATGTATGTCTGTTTCTTAGCAGTTTTGGGGAACAGAATGCTACTAATTTGAGAATCACCAAAATCAGGGATAATAAATACAGACAGAATTACATTCATAAACTCTCAGGTGTATGCAGTTTCTGCACAATTTTCATCATGAAAACTGTCGTATTTTCCAATGCTAAGCCCCTAGTTGACAATATAGTTTATTAAAAGTAAGATATTTTCCTAATATCACACTAATTTTGAATTTTTCCGTAGTCACTGTCCTATAACTATGACAATAAACAAATTCTTGTATTCAGATAAATAATGTGTTATATTGTGTTTAATAATCACATTTAACATGTTTATGCATTTAATCAACATTTATGTTTAAGTGATTAAAGTAAAGGAAGATCAAAGACATCAAGTGAAATATTCAGTTTAAGATAATTTAAATTTTCATTCTGCCCAATAATGTAGTTTGTTTTTTCCTTCAGTACACATATATATGTATAAGCCAAAATGTAAACATCTGCATGTGTTATTTTTAGCAGATTTCTAAATAAAGTGGGCTTTAAACAAAGCGCACATGATAACGTGAAAATTGGAAGGCAATATTGTATCATTTAGTTTTACTGGTTTTTTGTTTTGTTTTTGAGACAAAATCTAGCTTAACTGCCCAGGCTGGCCTTGAACTACCAAGTAGCTGGATTAGCAAGAATGCTATCAGCCTATCTGTGACAATGTTTAAATGAAAATAAATATTATCTTTTTATCTTGTGACAAAGGGTCTCTTTTCATGTTAGTCTTTTATTAGTTTGATATTAAGTGTAAGAGAAAATAATTTATACATGTAATGATAATATCTCTGGATGTATATCTAATATGTTGAACTAATTTCTCATTTACCATGAAAATAATAAAAATATAGTGTCAAATTTATATATTTATTTGACCATCTAATGTCTCAAAACTGAATGCACTGATTTTGTACAATTTGATGTAGAAATTTTAAAATTCATCACATTCTGTAAAATAAAACTCTTTCAATTGTATCTATTTATGGAGCCTTCATGTCTCATTAATGTCAGCAATAATGAATGTGTCCATGTACACTTTATGTTACTGTAATAATGAAATAAATAAGTAGAAAAAATATATGATATTATTATGCAAACATTCCTCTAGAAGTCCTCCTGCTGATATATGAAGTTTGAGTTAAGGTTCATTTATGAAAATATGTGTCATTCAACAGCTAAACCTAACATGATTGCATGCAATGATAATCCCTTACTGATTGAAGTCACAATTTAAAGAAATAGCAAACACAATGAAAATAAGATTTTATTTATTAATGGGACAGCACACACTTTGCTTGTTAAAAGCAAAGGAACACCTTGCTTAGATCACAAAGAGTGAACTTCTGAGGTGTTACATGGATGCAGATATAATTGAATATCATGTAGAAACTTAAATGTTCTGACTGGCCTGCAGGTGAAGCTGGGGTGTAGAGTACAAGGCTTTGATGATGAGTCTGAACACACTGTATGATGAAAAACTAACATTTTTCAGACATTTTGGGAAAAGCTGGTATATGAAAAATGTCATGTATATTCTCATTTCTGTAACTAACAATTTGTAAGAACTGCACCTAGTTACATTTGAAAAATCAATAAGGTTATTAAGATGTAGTAAATATGTATATGGCACACATTTCTTCCTTCAATTTTACCTAGATTGTTTCAATAAATTATTGGCTATAATTTTCATACTGAGAGAATCTTACAGTATATGAAAAATAAGCTTCCTAATTCAAAAATTTCCTCATGGGCTGGAGATTTAGCTCAGTGGTTCCGGAGCCTGCCTCATAAGCGCAAGGTCCTGAGTTCGATCCCGGGAACCACATACAATGCTGGGCGTGGTGACTCACGCCCACCAGCAATCAATACCACATACCACAGTGCCAGGCATGGTGGCTCACACCTGTAATCCCAGCACTGAGGAGGTAGAGACAGGATTGCGAGTCAAGGCTTGCTTGGGCTACATAGTGATCTCAGGGCCAGCCTGAACTACAAAGCAAGACCCTGTTTCAAAAAAAAAAAAAAAATTTCCTCATGAATAAACATATAAACCAACATCATAGATTAAAAGCATTTTAAAGTTTACTTAGAGTAGAAGAAAATATGAACAGTTTATATACTTGAAAATGAACAATATTTACTACTTGATGCCACATTTTCCTCTGGCCATAAGCATTCAAAAGATGATTTTTGGCTTGATATTATTATGACAAATCAACGCAATAAAATTAAAACAATAATGAGTTGAAGAAAAAGATCCTAAAGGAAAAAGAAAGACCAATCATAAAAAGGAAGGGAGCTGGGTATGGTGGCTCATGCCTATAATCCCAGCACTCAGGAGGCAGAGACAGGAGGATTGCTGAGTTTGAGGCTTACCTGGGCTATGTAGTGAGCTCAGGGCCAGGCTGAACTACAAAGTCCCTGTCTCAAAAAAAAAAAAAAAAAAAAAAGGAAGAGAAAAACATTTACATTCCTAAATGGAAATATAACTATGAAAAAGCTTATTGTCTTATCTTAGAATTTAGGCATTATAAATGTAAAATATTTCCTGGACATATTCTCTTAAGAGTAATCCTTTTAAAAGGTAGACTGACTGAGGTAGTCTGGATAAAAGTTCTCTCACTTGCTAGAAAATAACCTTTCTCAATTTAAAGCTTCTATTTGCAAAGTGGTTAAGTTTTTGTAGCACAGGCTGGTTGTGAAGGTAAAATGAGATCATCTCTGAGTGGTGCTTACCATTGTCCAGTCGAACAGGAATGATTTCAAATATATACAGCATGATTAAATGTCTACTATAGAAAAGCAAGTGTAAATGGATGAGGTTTATCTGATTTAAATGGGTGGGAATTATTCATCTCCAAGGCCCTATTTAAGATTGACAACAGCACTGTATGTTCATATGTCCTTTATTAATAGAGCACTTACAGTTTGGGCACCTCAAATCAAGGCTACATCTGAAACAGACAATATGCATTTCTTACCAAGGTCATGTCAATATACAACTAAAGCATAATATAGTTTAAAGAAGAATCTAAACAATACTAAGCCAGATATATAACCATTAAGGAAAAATTTTGAAATTCAAATATACAGAATAGTAAAAAACATCATAAGCAAGAAAAATGAGAACAGGTGTTTTCTTTTTATATAAGTCCTAATATAATAATCTCACAAAAATATCTATATAAGTGAGAAAACTTCATTAATGTTGAATGCAAACAGTAAGCCAAAATATATATGTATGTGCAAATTTTTTCACGTATGTACACACAGTTTTATAGAGTTATTTTAAACTGCTCTTGCTCTAGGGCTCTCTTTCGATATGAAACAAAATATTGTCATCATTTTGACTGAAGTGGTCATTGTTTGTTGATGGTAAATGCATCTTCCTATGAATACTATATAACATTGCAATTGTATAAAAGGTATATATTATTTAAAAACTACATTCTTAAACTTTGTAACATTCTTAGGAACTTAAGCTAATATAAGTGGAAGCCATTTTTTAAATTATTTATTTTTATTTTTATTTTTATTTTTTGCAGTACCAGGGATCAAACTCGGGCCCTTGTGTGGCCAAGGTTGGCATGGTACCACTTGAGCTAAATCCCTAGCCCGAGTTCTTTTATTTTTAACCCCCCCAAATATGTCTGTGTCTATTGCTCCTCCTTCCAGTGACTTGTCAGTTATCAGCTATTTACTGGTTTTATAACAAGAAGACATAGAGAGTAGCAATATTCTTACTTGTTCTGACCTGTCATTTTTAATAACAAAAGTAATAAAGGCTCATGTAGGAAATTCAAGCAATAAGATAAATTATTAGCCTGGAGGAACAACTCTTAATATTTTCTACTTTATTTGTTTACCTGCAATCTTTTTCTAAGGAAGTATGTAGTTGAAATTGAGGACAGCTACTCTTTGGGATGATTCTTTATTCATGATCTTTTCTACTCACAGCCACTCACGTTTAACTTATTACTTTCTTTCACAGTTACATGCCTTTATAGCCATTAAAACATGGAAATACTGATTAAAAATAAAATGGCTGTTTTGCAAAAGAGTTATTATGCCTATGGTAGAACTTTGTATCTTCCTTCTGAGATCGTTTTTTTTTTCTGCTAGAGACCACATCTTACCCAGATGACCACAAAAGCAATGCTCATTTTGAAAGACTATTTTACTTATCTCATATTGTACCAAAAGAAATGTTTATGAAATAGGGGAGACAGCTTGGCGTGGTGTCTCATGCCTGTAATCCCAGCACTCGAGATTCAGAGGCAGGAGGATTGCTGAGCTCCAGGCTTGCCTGGTCTACATAGTGAGCTCAGAGACAGCTTGAACTACAAAGCAAGACCTGTCTCACACAAAACAAAACAAAACAAAACAAACAAAACAATGCAATAAGGGAGACAGGAGTGGAGAGCCATGTAATTTAGTGCTGGTATTGAGATCCACACAAATCACTATACAAATGATTACCTGCATCATTTTTTTCAATTTTGTCCCTGTCTTGATCACATTTCTTCAGATATACCTTACCTTGTAAAATCTACACTTTTCCTTCCTACAAAAATTGTTCTATTTTTAATCATCTATAACACATTGTTCTCAAATTAATATTATTTTCATGAATATGCATTTGGGCTGAAGTGGTTATTGCTAGATTAATGCTATATTTTCATTATCTTAATGTTTACTATAAGGACTAATATGTATCTTGTAAAATATTACTGTATACACTTTTTATATTTATCTATGATGTTATATTTCTTAGCATTACTTGTTAAAATAATTGCAATTTATGCAGGCAATGAATGGCTCATATCTAGAATATAAAATGGAATTCTGCAAGCCAATAATAAAATTCAAGCACAGCCTTGGAGATGTAGCTCATGCAGGACAGTGCCTGCCTGAGAGGAAGGCCCTGAAAAGACACTTGATAAATAATATTTAAAAGTTCAATAATTGTTACCAGGTGCTCAATTTTTTATCAGGCTGATATAATTTTAATGGCACAATAAGAAATTATTACTTACTTACTGAAGTGCTTTTACAAACCTTTTTGTATTACAAGAATATAAAACCAGAAAAATGCAGGTGTTAGAAACCATGCAAAGGTATGGGAACTTCCTTATACTGCTTCAGAAGGTGCAAATTGGTAAAGTCACTTTAGAATAATCTTTGAATTTATTGGCATATATACAGAGAAGTACAGTTTATGAGCCAAGGGGACAGCCAACCAAAACGATTAAATGTGTAGTACAATATACATGTAAAGATTCCCAAAACCACCAGTCTTACAACTCCAAACAGAAAAAAATCAAAATAGCAGTCCTACTCAAAAAGACATACCTTAAAGACTTACTCATAAGTGAAATAAATAGGTCAAAGTTATGTAACTGTTGTGCCTTTGGTATGAGAAACTGAAGATGTAAATGGGTTCTATAATGCATTATATATATATTGTGAAATAGTAAATATTCAGGGGAAATGGGGTGTAGAGGTAAGTAACAAGGGGAAAGAAAAAATGTGATGGTTAAAAGGAAACAAAGGTTACATATATAGGGGGTAGGGGTCATAAGGTGGGTAGGAAAAAAGAAAAATGAGAATTAAATCATGTCATATACTGGTACAAATTCTCAATGTTCAGTGTGATTGTGATTTGTATATATAATGTACCTATAAAGATTCTAATAAAAAAGAAAAAAATGTGCATGGAAGTAGGAGAGTTGAATATTGTTGCAGAATAAGAGAAAGATGAAAGCAAGAATTAAAGAACATGAATAAATCTAAGAAACAATAATAAATGAAATCCAGGATTCCACTACTGCAAAATTCAAAATGGGAAAAAATTCACTGCTAATGAATGATAGAAGGCATATGATGGCAGACTTTGTAGCAAAGAAGCACAAAGGGAACCATGTGGGTCCCGGCAAGGGTCTACTTTTTTGTGGGGGTGATGATTGCTGAAATGTTTTCAAACCTGACTGCTTTCAAACTTCTGTGTATGAATTAACAGTTACTAGCCAAATATTTTAATATTTTTCTTATGAATTATAACAGGGCAGGTACCAAACCACATGATTCACATTAACAATCCACTGTTACATGTAAGCTTGATCTTTGTATGTATGGTCTTACAAATTGATTACAACTCTGATTTGATTTTCCAAAAAATAAAAAAAGAAAGTGTTAAAATGTGATACTGTGAAAAATTATGAAAGAAAAGTTATTAAATTTTAGATTATTAAAATCTGAGGATCTTGGGAAAGAAATATGATTCAGAACGAAAATGAAAGAGCATGAATATAAGGGGTGGGGGGTTATGGGTGGTAGGGATGTGGGTAAAAATGAGAACTAACTTGTGTCATATACTGGTACAAAATCCGCAATGTTGTGTGTGATTGTGAGCTGCATATAAAATGTACCAATAAAGAATTCAGTGTAAAAAAATTAAGAATCTTTAAAATTAAACACTATCCCTTTTAAACATGATAGTCACATTTGCCTTTATATCATTTTTTACGTCAATATTTTGAAAGTTGCAGATATACATATGACTAATTTTGCACTGTGAATTAATTTACATATTTATTATAATTATTTCTTTTTTATTTAATAGAAACCTATGATTCCAAATTATATGTTTCACTGTGATAAAAATAAGCTTCTGT
>PVIC010004837.1:0-60643 GCA_004025085.1 Thryonomys swinderianus | reverse complement strand
CCTGGGCTACACAGTGAGCTCAGGGCCAGCCTGAGCTACAAAGCGAGACCCTGTCTCAAAAAAAAAAAAAAAAAAATAGCCCGGTGAGGCATTTGACATGGTCACAGAAGATACATGTCAACAAATATTGGGCCAGATAAGCAAAGTAACCAGTGAGGCTACAGAAGATACTAAGAAAAAGCTGACAGAGACAGCAAAACATGCCCAACTAGCCAGAAAAAATTAGCTCTCAGGAGGCTGTAGATGGAGACAAGGGACTGAACCTTCTATCAAAAGCATGGGCAGCTTGGGCAGGAGGGTTAGCTCAGTGGTTCCAGTGCCTGCCTCGCAAGCACAAGGTCCTGAGTTCGATCCCGGTAACCACACAGAATGCTGGGCGTGGAGACTCACACCCACCAGCCATCAATACCCCATACCACAGTGCCGGGCATGGTGGCTCATGCCTGTCATCCCAGCACTCGGGAGGCAGAGACAAGAGGATTGCTGAGTTCCAGGCTTGCCTGGGCTACATAGTGAGCTCAGGGCCAGCCTGAACCGCACAGCGAGACCCTGTCTCAAAAAAAAAAAAAAAAAAAAAAGCACGGTAGCTGGAGTGGCCAGTACAGTGAGGGCCAGGTGTCAGAGCCAGGGGATGGGTGCGTTGCCACCAGCTAACAAGAGAAACAGTAAGAATTCACGGGAAATGTACCCAGTAGCTTCCACGTGATCCAAAGGTTAAGCTAAGATTAATTGGAATTAGTGAGAAATCATGACAGCAGTACACCTGGTAACTGGAATAATAGCAGAAAACTTACCCCAAAAGGGAAAGAATTGCCGGGCGTGGTGGCTCACATCTGTCATCCCAGCACTTGGGAGGCAGAGGCAGGAGGATTGCTGAGTTCCAGGCTTGCCTGGGCTCCATAGTGAGCTCAGAGCCAGCCTGAACTACAAAGCAAGACCCTGTCTCAAAAAAAAAAAAAAAACTGCTCTCTTGAGGCCACATGGGAGCCCAGGGGTGGAAGTGTGTCCAGGAATGGATCCGGGCGTCGTCCATCACCCAAGGATTCCCAACAGGGTGCCAAAAGCATTCAACAGGAAGAACAATCTCTTCAACAAACCCGTGGCCTGGAAAGTCAGACCGGCCCAGCTTGGGTCACAGTCCTAAGGGTAAGAGCGCCCTCTGGTGGTGGCTGCGGTCTGCTCCCCTCCTTCCTGCTGCCTGAGAGAGGAGCCTGGGCAGGGCTAGCTGGAGAGTGGGTGACCAGGCCAGGCTGCCCAGCTCTCGCAGCCAGCGCTGGGCATGGGATGGTGGGGTGGGGGGCGCCTCACCTTGCGGCCCCAGTGGGGCAGAGTCCGTGGGGGTCAGGGTGTGCAGAGGTCCCCAGGCCACGGGCACAGCTCTGGCCAGGTCCAGTGCAGTGTCATCGGTGCAGGATGGGGCTCTCCGCACTGGGGCCACGGTGGCCCCTCCGCCCCTCCTTCCCTGGCCCCTGCGGTCCTTCTGCAGGGGGTGGCCAGTCGCTGAGGCCGCTGCCCTCTGGGGTCAGGCAGAGCTGGCACCGCTGATCCTTGGGCCTTTGCTCACCCCCCGCGCACCTGCTGTCGTCCCTGCTGGTCCTGACAGGAGGCCCAGGTGAGGGGTGGCAGGCGGGCAGGCCTCTATGATGCTCCTGTTACCACAGCAACCCTGCAGCTGCGCCTGCCCCGCCCACCCCACTGGCTCTCCAGCACCCTGGGGCTTGAGAGATGGGCCAAACTGTGGTCCAGGCCTCTTCCCTGCGCTCAAGCCCAGTAGAGGGCTTCCCTGACAGGTAAGGGCCCCCTGGGAGGCGCTCCACCGCGGAAGCCCTGGTGCGGAGGGGAAGGCACAGAAGCCAGTGCCAGAGGACTTGAGATTCAGTCCCAAGTCACGAGAGCTGTGTGGTCCTGGCCCCAGAGGCGTGGAGCCCCCGCCTCTGGATCCCAAAGTGTCCCTCGGTGACGCTTCTGTCACTTGCCGTAGGCTGCACCCTGACAGCCAGTGCCCTTTCACTCATTCTGAGCCCAGTGAACCCCCACTCAAGTGCTCCCTCTGCACTCGCCTGCACCTTAGGCCTGCCGCTCCGGGGCAGGGCTGCTGCAGCGTCTCCCGGGCTTGCGTGTGGCTGTCACTTCGTGGAGGGGATCAGGACAGGTGTGCTCTGCTCAGAGATGTTCTCAGGGAGACCGGAGCAGCCAGGACTGGTCTCCCCGCTCCCAACGGCTGCTGGCCGGGGCTGGAGCGTGGGGGAGCCGCAGCAGCTGTGCCAGTTTCTTGTGGCCCAGGCTTCCCTGGCGAGCGCATGGCTCGTCGGCCCCCAACGGGCTCCTCAGGAGTCAGGAACCAGGCAGAGGCGGCAGAGGGCATCACTGTAGCCGGCACGGTCTACCTGTGGCTCACAGCCCCCGTGTTAGTGCCCCGGGACGCAGAGCGCCCTCCTGAGTGTGAGGAGGGAGCCCCAGCCAGAAGGGCCCTGCCGCGAGTCGCCTGGCTCCTGGGAACCGACAGCCCGCCGCAAGGGCACAGCCCTATGTGGGGCACAGTCACTGGGGCTGCAAAGGCTGCCCAGGAACACCCGGCTCCAGGGAGCTGGCCACACATCCGGGAGGGACATGTGTGTCCCTTCAGCCCTGCTGCAGGCAGGTGCTGCTGCCCCGTTTCACAGTGAGGAGACTGAGGCTCACGCCACTCTGACGGGAGACCACCCCCTGCGTGGGGAGGCCCAAGGCCGCTGAGAGGACGCTCCGGGGGCCCCCCACTGGCAGAGCTCCAAGAGCAGGGTGGTGTGTCCGAGGCCTTCAAGTGCAGCACTTTACACCGGGCGGGGACAGTGGGCCTGTTGGCCTGAAGGCTCAGGGTCCTCTAAATTGGGCTGTACAGAAGTGTGGCCCTGCGGCCCCCCCATGTGACACCCCATGCAACACCCCCAGAGCCACAGAAACGCTCCCAAGAGAGACGGCTGCAGGGTGTCAGCAAAGAGCCCGGCAGGAAGCCGTGAACTCAGAGCTTGCTCCCTCCTGACCACTGGCTGCTCGGGGGTCTGGGAAGGAACCCCCATCTCACGTTGGTTGCCCCATCACGCAGCAGGAGGGCCAGGGCAGCGCCCCCAAGGGCTCCCAAGCACCCATTAAGGGTCCTGGCATCCAGTGAGAGTCAGGGTCCTGGCATCCAGTGAGAGTCAGGGTCCTGGCATCCAGTGAGAGTCAGCACTGAGCCGTGACATCACCAGCAGCCAATCGGAGCTCCTCCTGGGCAGGCCGCTCCTGTCATCCAGGGCGAAGATGAAATTCCAGGACGGCTCCTTTCAGACGGCAGTGCAGGTCCCTGCTAGTCACCGTGCCATCTGCCGAAGCCCAAGGCCCCTTCCCCACCCACACACCTGGCAGGGGCCCCTTCCCGGGTTCTCCAAGTGTCCCTAACTCCTCCTGTAAGACAAGGCCCAGTGGCTGGATTTTAGGGTAAACTAAAGGGGGATGTTGCCCCAGATTCCAGCCCTGGAGGGAATTAGAGGGGCCCTGGCTGTGCTGGGCTGGCTACACCTCAGAGATTAGAGGCAGCCGGACAAGGGCTCCTTTGTGGCGCCCTGGCTTAAACAGTCAAGTGACCATGCAGCACTCTCCGAAGTGGGCAGAGTCAGCCTCCAAGGGTGGGCAGGGGCACTGGCCACAGGGTCTCCAAGTGCCCACCAGCCCAGGGCCCAGAACTTTGCGGGACCACCTAGGCAACTGCAGTCCCCTGTGAGTAGGGGAAGGAGCCAGCCGGCTTTGAGGGCCTTCAGGGTGGTGGGTGGCTGTCTCGTTGCCTGTGGCAGGGCTGTCTCTGATGTGGGAAGCGCTTAGGGCTACCAAGCACAGCAATACCAGGTTTGTGGCTACTTCCGAACAAGTGGGGGTTGGCATTCATTGACTTGAGCCTTTTAAACTTTTACTGTGCCTTGCTGTGCGAACGTAATCGGAGTGGGAACAGGAGGATCGATACCAAGACTCAGCAGGGCAGTGCTACGTGGAACCAAGCAGGGCAGTGGCCATGGGCACTTTCCCGTGGCCGGGGACATCCTCTAAGGAAGTGTCCCAAGGGGAGATCAAGCCACGTAGTTACGCAGGGAAGAAGATCCCTGGACGCTGTGGGCACAAGTGGCGAGGCCCTGGGCTGCCGCTCAGTCACTGGGGTCTGCTCGGGAAGGGGACATGGCGGTGGGCAGGGAGTGCCATCTCCTGGTTCCAGGGAGCCACGGGACAGGAGGCCCAAGCTCAGGTGTGGGCACTGCCGCTGTGTCCCAGCAGCGCTCCCACCCGTGTCCTCCCTGTCCACGCCGGCCTGGCCTCAGGGCTCACTTGCGTGGGTCCTCAGCCTCCTGGGAGACCCTTTGGCCGCCTCCCGCATCTAGGCAACAGACCCGAGGCCCTGAGGAGGGACGGGTCCTCACCAGGGTCACATGCGAGTCCCACCGGGAACTGGCGAGGACCCCATGTCTCCCTTCGTACTGTCCACCAGCACAGCGATGACCATCACCTACACTAACCAGGTGGCCAACGCCCGCCTGGGCTCCTTCTGCCGCCTGCTGCTCTGCTGGCAAGGGAGCATCTACAAGCTGCTCTACGGCGAGTTCCTCATCTTTCTGCTGTGCTACTACCTCATCCGCTGCATCTACAGGTAGAGGCCCGGGACGGAGAGGCAGGTGCCCCTCAGCCGTGTTCTCCGCCCGCACTGCGGAGGCCCAGGAAGGGCCGGGGGCCCCGGCTGAGGTGGCCCAGCCTCCTGCCAGAGCCAGCCGGACAAAACAGTGGGGTCGGAGCGTTAGCTCAGTGGTTCCGGCGCCTGCCTCCCAAGCACAAGGCCCTGAGTTCGATCCCCAGTAACCACATACAATGGTGGGCGTGGAGATTCATGACACCAACAATCAACACCACATACCACAGTGCTGGGCATGGTGGCTCACGCCTGTCATCCCACCACTCGGGAGGCAGAGACAGGAGGATTGCTGAGTTCTAGGCTTGCCTGGACTACACAGTGAGCTCAAAGCCAGCCTGAACTACAAAGCGAGACCCTGTCTCAAAAGGAAAAAAATAAATAAATAAAAGAAGCCAGGAAAATGGGCTCCGGAGGACCTCTGTCAGTACTGAGCAGGCCCTGAGTTTATTCTTCAGTGCTCTTTTATAGTATTTCTAGCTACAGTGCTTACGTGCAAGGCTTTCAATGGACAATGTAGTTAGTGGTTAACATATAGGCTTAGCATGATTAGAATCTAAATCTACAGGAACTCAAAATACAAAGATAACTTTGTCTGGCAGAGAGTACTTAAAAACTTCCGGAATGTGCTCTCTGCTCCTGAAACTTCTCCCCAGGTGATCTGCAAGTTTCTTATCTTATGCTAAAGACTAGCCCAGGCTTTCAAGGCACTAGTCTTTTGTCTCTTAGAATACTTTCCTATTTCCTACCCTTGAGAGGTTACTTCTCTGTCATTTTATTTAATCACTAAACATTGATGCAGTCAGTAAGTCAAGCAGAGATTGTATTAGAGAAGAACAGCAAGGTCCTAAGAGAAGGAGCAAGGGAAGGCGACTCTGGGCCAGAGGTTATCACAAGACTTCTTTGATCAGGCATCCCAATGCAGCGATCCAAAGGTGGCAGATCATCTTGGGAGCTGGGCAGCACTGTTTGGCAGAGTGCAGATCTTGCAACTGCTAGTTGGTGCAGCACCCAGTGCAGATCTCCAGGCCTGAAAAGTCTCCTCTAGCAGGGTCTGCTTCCCACAGCCTCCTGGGTCACCAATCCCATATACACTCAGGCCCAGGGAGCTATGCAAATAATGTCCACCTAAACAATAAAGTGTGGGTCAGGTCTGATCTAGTAACACGGGACTTCCGTCTTCCGTACCCTTCTTTGTAATTGGAGGATTCTGTTTTCAGAGCAGCTTTGGGTTCAGCAGTCGGTTTTCTTCCCCACACCGGTGCCACCGGGCCGCCCCTGAGGCTCCGTGGCACATCAGGGCGGGGGCGCGGGCGGCGGGCCGGGGTGACTCGCGGCCGCCCCCCCCCGGGCCCTGGCCGCCGTCGCCTCATCTGTGCGCCGTCCCCAGGCAGGCCCTCAACGAGCGGCAGCAGGAGGTGTTCGAGAAGCTGGCCCTGTACTGCGACAGCTACAGCGAGCTCATCCCCGTGTCCTTCGTGCTGGGTGAGGCCCTCTGCCGCCGGGCCGCGGGCTAGGGGCGGGACAGGCGCGCGGGGCTCCGCCGCGCGGGCACCGAGCTCGCCCCAGCCGCCTGTGCCCGGGTCCCCAGGTTTCTACGTGACTCTGGTCCTGACGCGCTGGTGGAATCAATACGAGAACCTGCCGTGGCCAGACCGCCTCATGAGCCAGGTGTCGGCCTTCGTGGAGGGCCACGACGAGCTCGGCCGAAAGCTGCGGCGCACTCTCATGCGCTACGCCATTCTCGGCCACGTCATCATCCTGCGCAGCGTCAGCGCCGCGGTCTACAAGCGCTTCCCCAGCCTGCAGCACCTGGTGCAAGCAGGTGGGAGAGGCCCGGGCTGGGGGCGGGAGCCAGGTGGGCGGGGCTGGGGTGAGCGAGCCCCCAATGTGCTCAAAGCAGGTGGGCGGGACCTTGGCGGGCGGGAACGCCAGGCCTCTGCTCTTAGTAGTGGGCGGGGCCGGGCGGGGCTCAGGCTGGGGGCGGGAGCGTCAGTCTGTGCTGAGGGGTGGGCGGGGCCCGGTGCCGAGTTTGAGCGCGGTCGGGGCTGGGGCGGGGTCAGTGCCTGAAAATGCGGCACTCGGGGACCTCTGGGGAGGGACCCCACCCAGCCCGGGGCGCGGGTCTTCCCAGCCGCGCCTCCCCGCTCTCGCAGGCTTCATGACCTCCGCAGAGTACAAGAAGCTGGAGCAGCTGAGCCTCCCCCACAACATGTTCTGGGTGCCCTGGGTGTGGTTTGCCAACCTGGCCATGGTGGCCTGGAACAAAGGCCGGATCCGCGACGCGGTGCTGCTTCAGGGCCTGGTCAATGTGAGAGCGCCCACCGCGGGCTGGTGTGCAGAGGGCAGGGGAGACCCGAGCGCGAGGTCCCAGGGCTCTGTGACCCTTCTCCGAGGGAGCCTGACGTCCTGCCTCCCTTGCAGGAGGCACCGCACAGCAGGGTTGGGCCTCGCCCAGACCCTGGACCCTGCGGAGGAGCTGGGGGGACCTGGGGGGGTCAGTGGTCAGATCCCCTCCCCTCCCCTCCCCAGGAGATGAACGTCCTGCGCACTCAGTGCGGACTGCTGTATGGCTACGACTGGATCAGTATCCCGCTGGTGTACACACAGGTGAGAAGCTGCTGCAGCGCCCCTCTGGGCAGTCAAGGCCAGAAGGCCCTAGAAGCGGACATCTGGGACCTGGGGCTGGACTTGGCAGGCTGCCCGGGTGCAGCCCGCGGAGGCGGTGTGAGGGTGACGGTCACAGGAGGCCCACTCCCAGCCTCGGGCGCCCCGCTCCAGCCAGCCTCCCTCCCAGGTGGTGACTGTGGCGGTGTACAGCTTCTTCCTGGCCTGCCTTGTGGGCCGGCAGTTTCTGATCCCAGCCAAGGCCTATCCTGGCCACGAGATGGACCTGGTCGTGCCCATCTACACGTTCCTTCAGTTCTTCTTCTACATGGGCTGGCTGAAGGTGAGGACCCCCGGGACCCGCTGCGCCTCCGAGGGGCGCGGGGCCCTCCCAGCCCTGGCCCGTGGGATCCTGAGGTTTTCCACTGAGGGCCCTGCTTGAGGCCTGCGTCTGTCGGAGAAGTGAGCAGGCACGGAGACTGGGGAGGGCGGGGCAGCATCACAGTGGCTGCACCTGCCAGAGCCACTCCCAGCGGAGCCAAGGGCAGGGCCAGGCCCGACGCCCACCTACCTCTGCTTAGTGAGAAAAGCCTGATGTTCACGACCCGGGTGGAAGCGGATAAGGACCCCTCGTGCCTTCGCCCGCAGGGCTTGTTTGGGGTCACTTCCCGCTCAGCCAGGACCTAGCGCCCCAGGGGGGTTTTAGTGTCTCTCTGCCTCCCTGTCTTGCCTTCCTTCCATCTCTGACCCACTCCCTCCTTTCTATTTTTTCTTTAGAGTTTATTGTACATATTAGTATACATTGTGATCATATTCAGCCCCGCCTGTGCACTCACAGCTGCCCTCATCTCCTCCCAGTTACCTTTGCTGTCTAAAGATCCATCTGGGTCCCTAGTCCACATTGATATTTTCCAGGGTGTCCTGGTGGCTTACAAGCTGTACCCTGAGCCTGGGGTACAGCTCAGTACCCCTGTGTGACTTTGTCAGGGCACTGCCTACCAGGACCACCCTCTCGTTCAGCACAGCCTATCAATAAATAAAATATACTCTTGCACAACCCCAAAAAGACAGATCAACTGGGAATCAGGAGGATGTATGAGGTGTTCGCCTGACCCAGCCAAACTCCTGTCCAAACTGCTGGGTGCTAGACAAGGAAATGTCTTGGGTGTACACGTTTTCTGAAGGGGGTAGTCTTTCCAGTGTCGTGAGACTTGGGGGTGGAGTGAGCGAGGTTACAGTATGTGCTGCCGAAGCGAGCACTGAGCGAGGCTACAGAAGCACACAGAAGGCAGATGAGTCCTGTCTCCAAATGTGATGGTTTGTTCCCTGTGCATCTCCTGAGAACAGGGCATGGTAGACTTTGCCTACAGGACTTAGCTTCCAATTTCATTTACATTTTTTGAGGACATACAGTTCCTTAAAGGTTGCAGGTACTTCAGTTACGGGAATATAACTGCCTTCTTGAAGGAAAGCAGGTTCCTGAGCAACCAGGAGGAACAGAGGCGGGGTCTGAGTGGGGAGCTGCTAGACTTTCAGCCAGAACGGATTTTAACTTCTGCTTTAACGCAAAGGCTGGTGAAATAGCTGGTGTGATCAGCGCCCCCAGGGACAGCCCAGGTGCTCAGAGGTCACACAGGGTTTCCACGGTCCGAAGGGGAGGGGCGTGTGTACCTACTACCAGGTGGCAGGGAGGGTGGCGGCCTCCACTTCCGGAAGGGACGCCTGCCGAGCTCGCCCAGGAGCTTCCTCTGAAGACCTGCAGAGCCTGTCCTGTCCCCAAGGTGGCAGAGCAGCTCATCAACCCCTTCGGAGAGGACGACGATGACTTCGAGATCAACTGGATCCTGGACAGGAACTTGCAGGTTTGGGGGACCGCACGTAGGCATTTCCCAAGGCGCCCCACGGAGTGGCCGCCCTCCCCCACGCCACCCACCGTCCCCGGGATTCTCACCGCCGCTTCAGAGGCTGCACGCATCGCAAGTCTCCATGTCACAGGCGGGGAAACTGAGGTCCAGAAAGGGAGGTGGCTTTGCCAAGTCGCCAGGCGGCGGCACGATCCTGCCCTCTGTGCCGACCACCAGGTGTCCCTGCTGTCCGTGGACGAGATGCACCAGAGCCTGCCCCCCCTGGAGCGGGACGTGTACTGGAACAAGACGGAGCCTCAGCCCCCCTACACAGCCGCTGCCTCTCAGTCTCGCCACATCTCCTTCCTGGGCTCCACTTTCAACATCAGGTGGGCGTGGGGCTGCGGGAGGCCCGCCTGTGCTCCGGGGCGCCCCTGCCGCCGGCACAAGCTCCGCCGCCCCCGGCGCACATTGCTTGGCCCTTCCCATAACCCTGGGTGATCCGCCGGCTTTCAGACAGTGAAGCACAGGCCACCAGAGGGGAATCACGCTACCCACAGTCACAGAGCTGGCAGAGGCTGAGGGGCAGCTGTGTCTGCACCCTGGCCCCTCTGCCCTGCTGCCCCTGGTCCCCCACGCTGTGGCTCCCCATCGGGAGCTGGAAACAGACCCAGAAGGGAAGCAGCTGTGCGCAGCCAGTGCCAGTGACGCAGGGGTGTGAGGACCCCCTTTCGACCCCTGCCAGTTCTTTTCTGACCGACTTGGGGTTTGGGTGGAAAGCGGAATAGACTGGGGGCGTGGGCCTGGGCAGGGTGTCCCTGAAGGAACTTTGTCCCGCAGGGTGAAGACCTCACAGCAGGTGGGCATTCCTGCCTGGGCGTCTGCCACCCAGTCCCACTTGTCCCTGGGGCCTGGCAGGCTTCAGGGCTGCTGCTGAAGGCCCTGTGGTGTCATTTTTGGTGCATGCTGCCTGCGTGCGTGTGTTCTCTTGTGCGACAAGTTTAATTTGGGCCTCACACGGAGCTACTCCCCGTCCCCTGCAGCCACCTACCCCTCCCTTTTAAACTCTGAGACAGTTTCCCAGAGTTGCTGAATTGCCCTGGACGGACTCAGACTTGTGGGCCTTTAGCCTCAGCCTTCCAGAGTGCAGGGTCTCTGCTCTTTACTAGGGTCAGCTAGTGACCATCGTGAGCCCCGGGACAGCTGGGCAGGTGAACCTGTGGAAACTGGCAGCAGGAAGGGGCTGTGTGGAGCCTCGTTTGGCCTGGGCCCAGCAGGGGGAGGAAGGTACCACGGATCACGCAGACCTTGCCTGCAGGGAGCGCAGAGCCGCAGTGCCGGGGGTGGGTGCAAGGTCCAAAGAGCTGGACACCTAGGAAAGAGGCAGCGCCTGGGACGGGTCGCCTGACGCGGGCTGGCTGGCGGCTCTGGACCTGGAGCCAGGCTGTGGGGCAGGGGACACACGTGGGCTGGCGGGGTGGGCTGTGCTCTGGGGAGCTGGCCACAGGAAGTCAGACTCCTCTTGGAGGGTGCTGTCCTCCGAGTGGCCACTGAGTCCCCAGCCCCGCTGCGCCCGTGTGAATGCACCGCGCTGCTCCCCTCATCGGCAGTGAGCGGTTTTCATGGGAGAAAGAGTGAAGAACGGGGAGACACCGGGGCCAGGCCAGGGCTATGGGCACGGGGCAGCGCGACCAGCTGGGAGGGAGGCGGACCTGGGCCCAGGATGGGCGCGGAGGCCACGCTTCAGGCCCGCGTCCCTCTGCTCAGCCGGTGCCCTTCCTTCCAGCCTGCATCAAGAAGATACGGAGTTTGAGCCGATCGAGGGGGAGAGCAAGGCCAATCGGGAAATCATCAGCCGCTTCCTCGGGCAGGTCCGTGAGCAGCAGCCTTCATGGAAGCTGCTTTCCTTCAAAAAGAAATCCTCCCGCCACTATAGCTGGTTCCGGAGCGCCCAGCAGCAGTCCCCGAGGGCCCAGGAGGACGGCAGGCTACAGCTGCCTGCAGATGCCTTCCGGAGGGCCCCCCTGTACGAGCGGCCCGGGTACTACAGCGCCCCCCCAACGCCCCTCGGCCGCTCCACCACGGCCTTCTCTGAACTGTTCGAACTGTCCAGCCATCGTGACACTATGGGCACGGATGGCAAAGACCAGAACATGAAGCCTGTGGTGGCATCTGGGGCCAACATTTACGAGCTGGTCCCTATACTGGAACAGTCCTCAGAGACCTATACCCCCGAGAAGAGCGTGGAGTCCGACCTGCGGGGCGTGCCGGAGCGCCCTGAAGGTGACCCCTCAGAGGCACGGCTGCAACAGTCGTCAAGCGGCCCGCTGCCTGTGCCCGAAGAGCAGGCAGGCACACAGGGGGCCTCGGGAAGCAGGTCTGTGCCCGGCCGGGGTCTCTCCAAGGCCCTGTGCGACACCCTTCCCAGTGCCCGCCCCACTGCTCAGAGCCTGCCCTCTCTTCCACGCCTGCCTGTGGTGCCCCTGCTGCCTGAGTAGAGGGTCTGTGGCTGGGGCACACACTGGGCCCTCAGCAGTTTCCTGGGACATGTTGAGGGTGCTGCCTGTCACCAAGAGCTTGGCATGGCCAGGACCTGCCCGGTTGGCCCAGTGAAAAGAAATAGAGGCAGTGTCAGTCGGAGCCACCCAGGCCAGGCAGGGGACATGAGTCACGCCAGCACTGGGGTGTAGGGCCCAGTAAGTTGGGAGCTGGCCAAAGGGCATCTGCCTATGCCCTGAGATAAACTGGCAGCATGACTGCCTCACAGTGGGAACTGCAGGTGACAGAAGGGTCCATGCATCTTAAGCCTGGACCTCACTGAAACCCACCCACACTTCCTGCTCTTGGGCCCAGCATTGTCACCAACCAAGCCAAGAACGTTTCCCCTGGGCCTAGATTTCCTGGAATTTTGCCAGTTCACAACTTCCTCCCCCTCCCAGTGACGAGGGGCAGAAACACAACTTCTCCTTTTTACATTTGAAAGCTGTTTTAGGGCTGGAGAGCGAACATTTTACAGGCCACTGGGAACTCGTGCCATGGGTTTGCCACCCCATTCTAGGGCTGGCGGAACTATTCTCCATCAGCAGTGGTCAAGCCTGAACTCAGGTCACCTACTACAAACTAGTCTTGTGGAAAAGTCCTTTCTCCAGCTGTAACCTTTCCCACAGCCCCTGCAGAACAGCACCCACTTCTGACCTGAGGCTCACCTGCCTGGTCCTTGCCTGTGTGCACACCACCGGGACACTGGCCCAGTCACGGCCACACAGCAGTCCACACTGAGCACGCTCCTGTGGCAGCAGGAGCAGTTACCTTGGCAGGCTAAGAATAAAAGAACCCGGGAGTAGTTCAGCTTTTAGATGCCCTCATCCTGTAAGCCACAATAAACTGCATGGGCGACAGTTCCGATCACCTACTGCAGACCGCTGAGCCCCTCTGCCCCGGCTGGATTCCACACACCCACACCTCCATTGTTTCCCAAGCTAAGAGTTTAATAAATGCAAGTATTTATTCTTCTAGGTGTCACTTTGATTAGTGACCAACCCGAGCTGCCTCACTTGGGAACCTGGATGCCTAAGACGTTCCCGACACATCCCAGAACCGGACAACAGCTGGATACCAAATTCCTTTATTTGAAGCAATTTAAGAACTTTTAGTAGATGTTCTGTTACATCTTATAGAAAAGGCGAAGGTCACCCCGAATGCGTGCGCTGTGCTGGCAACACCGGCCCGGCTTAGCTCTCGCCGTCGCTGTCCCCCAGGGTGTGCTTGTCAAAGAGGTACTCTGCCAGGCCGGCCTGGGGGGCCCCCATCTTCCGCAGGTTGGTCACGTGGTCACCCAGCTGTTTGATGGACTTCACCTGCTCGTCCAGGTAGTGAGTCTCGATGAAGTCACACAGCTGGGGGGAGGGGAAGGGCAGACAGACGCAGTCAGTCGCTTCCGCAGCCCAGAGCGGCCATCCCCTGCACCCCCGGCCCCGTACTCACGTGGGGGTCGTTCTTGTCAGTGGCCAGCTTGTGCAGCTCCAGGAGCGACTGGTTCACGCTCTTCTCCAAGTGCAGCGCACACTCCATCGCGTTCAGCCCGCTCTCCCAGTCATCGCGGTCTGGTTTCTGGGCCAGAGACGCTCGTCAGCCCATCTGCAGCACACCCGCCGCGCCAGCCAGCCAAGAGCCCTGTTACCGCCCTTGCCCAGGACCATGTGCCCACGCTCGCGCAGAGGGCAGCCCTAAGCAGCACGAGGGGCAAAGCGTAGACCACCAGTGCACACGGACAGAAGGTCACCCTCCCTGCACCTTGATGTCCTGAAGGAAGATGCGGCCGCCCCGCTGGTTCTGCAGCTTCATCAGCTTCTCGGCGTGCTCCCTCTCCTCGTGCGACTGGTGGAGAAAATACTTGGCGAAGTTCTTCAAAGCCACATCGTCGCGATCAAAGTAGTAAGACTGAAAGTGAGCACAAGCACTTTACAGCAGCGGCTCCGGAGGGAGGGAGGGAAGGCAGCTGTCCCCGGCGCCGGCGAGGCCTCTTCTGCCGGCCAGCCTGTCTTCCCCAGGGCGACGAGAGGGGGCAGAAGTGTTTTCCTGGAGGAACCCCGGCCCCGGGGAAGCCGAGGCTGGAGATCGGGGGTTCCAGGTCAGCCTCACCTACACAGTGAGGCCCTGCCTCAGAAACACGACTCCCCACCCGGAGCCCTGGGAAACGGAAGCCTGGTCGCCGAGGCGAGTTTCCTGCAAGGGATCACCGCCAGCAGGGTGTGCAGGGTTAGGGCAGAGGGCCGCGATCCGCCCGCACCCTGTGCACAACAAGCCCGCAGGCCCGAGGCCCCGCCGCGTCTCCAGCACCGGGCAGCCGCGCCCCCCCCCCCCATCCCGCGGGCGCAGCGCCTCGGGCGGGGCCGCTCACCATGGACAGGTAGACGTAGGAGGCGTAGAGTTCCAGGTTGATCTGGCGGTTGATGGCGGCCTCCGCGTCCTGGTGGTAGTTCTGGCGCACCTGCGAGGGCGAGGCGGTCGTCATGGCGCGGGCGATGCGGGAGGCGGCGGCGGCGGCGGGCGGCGGGCGGCGGCGGTGCGGGCGGCGAGGCCGGGCTCCGTCCAAGCACTGTTGAAGCAGGAGACCGCGGCGACGCTCGACGCAGGACCACGGCGCGCCGGCGCGGCGGCTCTTATAGGGCGCTCGCGTCACGGCCGCGCGGCCAATCAGTGCGTTCTCCCCGTGCGCCCGCCCCTTCCGGTGGCGCCCGCGGCCCGGGGCGGGGCGCGAGGCGCAGAGCGGGACCCGCCGCGGGGGACGGAGCGGGGAGGAGCCGCGTGCTTGTTGTAGCCGGTTGCTAGGTGCCAGGGACGCGAGCCCGGGCCGCTGTGGGGCCGCGCCCCGGCCCGAGGCTCGTCGTGGAAGACCGCAGCCGCCTGTGGTGAACGGCGTCACGGGGACTGTGGCCCCGCAGGCTGAGGCAGGAGGGTGCCCGCGGAGGGCCGCGGGCAGCGCGCGCGCGCGCGAGCTGCAGAGAAAGCTGCAGTGGCGTTGAATGTTGAAAAGAGGGACCCCTGGGTCTGCAGTTTAGCTCAGTGGTGCTGTGCCTGCCTCCTAAGCGCAAGGTCCTAAGTTCCAACCTGGTACGGGGGTGAGGCGGACCCCTGCAATACGGCGGAGGAGATGCCTGACTCGAAACGCAGCCCAGGCCCAAGCCCGAGGCCGGCGCTGGTACCAAGGGACGAGCATGCAGGGGCCGGAGAACACCCCGCCCTGCCTGGTCCTTTTCAGGACACACACATGTCATCTGGAGGCTGGATCCCCCCAGCTTTTCTTTAAGAGGGGCTCTGCAGAAGATGAAAATCTGTGGTACTCGGGCAGTGGCTCTGCGGGCCTCCCTGTGCCCACGGCACCACGCAAGCCTGTGACCAGGCCCCCAGGCCGAGGGAGTGGGGGCGGCAGGGGAGAGACTCCCAGGCGGAGGAGCAGGCCGCAAGGGGGAAGGGCGAGAGAGTATGGATTCGGAGCAAACAAACGGATAATGGGATAGGAAATATCCAAAGGGAATTTGGTGTGGGAGCGTAATGGGGGGGAAGAATAAATATGATTCCGAAAGAAAATAAAAAAGCATGTATATAAGGTGGGGGTTGTGGGTGGGTAGGGATATGGGTAAAAAACGAGAATTAACTTATGCAGAAAAATTAACGATAAATCTATAAATATGTGCCGGAGAGCCAGGCCAGGCCAGCACTCCATTGCTGACCACACCCCCTGCACCCCTGATCAGGTAAGGCCTCACTACGCTTCCCATGCTGGTCAGGGACTCCTGGGCTCCGGCGATTCTCCTGCTTCAGCCTCCCAAGTGCTGGAATCAGAAAATTGTGCCTCAGCGCCAGTCAGGGTGACTGCTGATCTCAGCTGCGGGCAGCCGCGCGGGGTCTCTCGGCTCCGCAGGCCTCTTTTCTGTTCGCCCCAGAGTCTCCAAAGGTGCTTGTTTGTTCGGTGCCATCGCACGAGCAGATGGACTCAGGCGGGGGAAGGGCTGGGGTCCCGAGGGGGACAGTGGGCAGAAGACACCGCAGTGAGAGCCGTGGAGGGAACAGGGCAGATGGGGAGAGGCTGCCGAGCCGAGATCGTGGGATCGTGGCGCAGGGAGAGGGTAGGAGCCCGGCCGCTGGGGCCTCTAGGAGCGGAGCGGGGGGCTGGGGCGGCGGGCTGGGAGCAGCTGCTGCGGGCGGGCTGTGCCCACGCAGGGGGACCGACGTGGGGGACAGACGCAGAGAGCCTGGGCCTCCTCTGCGGGGGCGGGGGCGCGGGCTCCCGCGGACTGCTCGCCGGGCTGGCTCCCCACAGCCGGGCACCCTGGCTGGCAGGCCTGCCCTCCAGGCCTCCGGCGTCTCCACACTGGCTGTTTGGACCGCTGCAGGCCAGGACTCTGCCTCGCTCCCTCCCTCCCTCCCGCCAGCGCTCCGCGTGACCGGGCGGCGGCAGGCGGGGCGGGGCGGCAGGGAGTGACGGCGGCGGGGGAAGAGCCGGGCTGCCGGGGTGGGCTGGGCGCGGTGACTCAGCACTCTGCCGCCGGCCGGAGGGGCTGGGCTGGGGTCCGGGGAGCTCGGTCGTGGGGGGAGGGGAAGTGACCAGCCCAGGCCGGTGGCCCCCGGTGGACAGTCCCTCTGCCTACGGGGACAAAGGCCAGAGGCGGACAGCGGGAGGTCTGCGCCAGCCTGGCCCTGTGCTTCCTCACAGTGACTCAGCAGAGTGGGGGGCTCGCCCCTATGGGCATGGGGCTCGGGAATGCCACCGCTAGGAGGGGCAGCGGGCAGCCCGTCTCCAGAGTCAGCAGTGCCACAGCATGTCGCCTCAAGACCAGAGCCAGTAGCCCAGGAAGAAGGCGCAGTGGGGTGTGCCGGGGACCCCAGGGCCCTCGGAGAAGAGACTGGTGTAGACTGTGTGGGTTGTGGGCCGTCTTCCCCCGGGAGCCAGGGTTGCATAAGTGTGGAGTTCCCTGTGAGTGTGGAAATTCGGAATTGGAGAAAACACTATTCAGCCAGATTTGGGGACATTTCCTTTGTGGTGCAACTCTGACTCAGAGAACAGGTCCTGAAATCCTTTCCGAAGGGCCCACGCAGCCGAGCAGACCAGGTCTGGAGTGGAAGGCCTGGCACCTTGCCCAGGGCCGGCGGCCTCTGCCTTGGAGACGGAAGGCGAAGCCTCAGGGCTGCCGCTGTGAGAGCCAACGCCTTGCACTGCGTCTCCCGACGGCGCTGCTCTCTGTCCTCCCCGTGGACCTTGAGCTCCTCGTCACCTGCGTCCCCAGACACCGCGCAGCCCGGGGTGCTGAGCTCCTGCCACCCGCAGGAGTCTCCGAAGCATCAGCTGCTCTCTGGGCGCCCAGCCTGTACCTCTGGCCTTGCAGGCTGCCCCGGGGGCCAGGGCTCTGGTCCACGTCCTGCCCCCCCCCCGTGTCTTCACGTGTCCAGGGCCTGGGAAGCTGGCTGGGCTGTCTGCGCCCACGCCTGCGTGGGTCTGGAGCCTCCTGTTCCTGAGCCCACCCCGGTGCCTCCACGTGCCACAGTGGCTGGGCCCAGAGAGCCGCGTTGGGTGGAGGGGCAGGTGGGAGCACTCTCACAGGCCAGAGAGGACAGCGGCCGCAGAGCCGCCAGCGCGGACCAGGCTGCCTGCCTCGCACAGTGGGCACGCTCACTGGTCTCCGTGGCGCCTCGCGTGGTGGAAGCTGAGCTGGAGAGGGGCTTCAGTGAGGAGGAGGACTGCGCGGCCCCCTTCTCTGCAGTGGGGGGAGGGGAGGCAGCGGACGAAACCCCAAAGGAGGCACAGGCAGGTGGCCCGGGTGGCCTTGGGCCACGGGAGCAGGTGGCGACCCAGCAGCACGGGTGCTTGCGGTCCAGGGCTTCTCCCTGGCAGCGGGGTGCAGGTGGCCACCTGGCATCCGGGACGCCTGAGCACCTTCTAGAGTGAGGAGAGGCCTAGGCTCCCGGGCCCTGCCCCTCGCCTCTGATGTGAGCCTCCGGCCCTGCCCTGGGAACAGCTCTGGTCCCCTCTGGAAGGGCGGCACGCAGGCTCCTCAGGCCCCGCCCGCCCGGAGCTCCAGCCCTGGGCCCTTGGCCTTATCACCCTCGGGGCCCTTGGCTGCCTCGTGGCCTCAGCCCTCGTGGCCTCAGCCGCCCCCCCAGCAGAGCGAGGCCTGGTTGTGCTCCTTGCGGGGCAGCCCCGGCCAGCAGCACCGCCGCCCTTCCTGCTCCTGCGCCCACCCACAGTTGGTCTGTGCCCCTCCGCAGTGGACCCTCCTTACCTTCCCACACGGAGGCGTCCGCCTGGGGCCGGAGGGTCTGAGCCCACGGAGACCCAGGGCAGAGGGCAGCAGGGCTGGGCAGTGCCGTGGCCACCGGCTCCCTGCTCCGCCCCCTGGGCTCGGGCGCCAGTTTCCTGGGGTGGGTGACGGCATGAGTGGGTCGCCATCTTCCTGCGGGTCGGACGTGCGGGGTCACGAGGCTCACGCAGCGGGGACAGTGCTGTGCTGGGGCTGACCGTCCTCGTGGGCAGGGTGGCCCGGCCAGGACGGAGCCCTTCTGGACAGAGACGGTCTGCTGGCCGGGCCCTGGCCAGCGGTGGCACTGGCGCCGCGGGCTCAAGGCGGCCCTGTGGAGCTGGGTACTTGCTGTGGGAAACTCGCCACCAGGGGTCCTGATGCCGCCATCCCACGGGGTGGTGACACCCCAAACCCAGACCCTGGGTGGACAAGGAGGCTCTTGAGATTTCTGTCGCCCTGAGACTCCAGAGCATGGTTTCTGTTTCAGAACAGCTCAGGCTCCTCGCAGCGCAGCCGGCGTGGTGCGGGGTCCGGTGCCGAGCTCTTCCCAGGACAGACAGGCTTTATCCCCGGTGTTTTCTGGCCGTGGGCGGAGGAGCTCTCCAAGACAGCGGCAGATGCGGGGTCCTCTGCACCTCTGTGGGTGGGAGCAGCCCCTGCGCCCCAGACGCCTGCCTTCCAACGCCGCCCTGTGGCTTGGCAGGAGTTTGGGGTTCCTTTGAAGGGGCTGTGGGGCTCCCACGGCAAGGGTGGCCTGTCACCTGCCCTGAATCGTTCGTTGCCTGGTGGCCCCAGAACAGCTCTGCGTCTCCCCTGAGCAGGCAGGCACGGGCCAGCACCGGAGGCCTCCGGACAGGCTGTGCATGGACCCGGGGCGCCCCTGGGGCCCTTGTAAGCGCAGCAAGACCCTGGATGCCCAACTGGGCAGTTCTGCCCCCAGGGCCATGCCCACCTGTGCACCAGGGCTGGGAGCTGCGGCCTGGTGCTGGGAGCCCCCTGCCCTGCACCGACCAGCGGCCTCCGGGGAGGCTGTGCTGCGGTGTGTCCTCTGCAGCCCTGGCCGTGCCTCACCCCAGTTGCTTCCCGTTTTCCCTCCCTTGGGGATCCTGAGGAGCTCTGACTTCCCCACCTGTCTCCAGGCGGCGTTCCGAGTGGTGTGCGTGTGGAGGGAGCGGGACAGGGGCGTTCTTGGCAGCACGGGGGGTTTCTCCAGACCCAGGCCCGCTCCCCAACCTCTGCCCTCCCGAATGCCCCCAGATCTGGGCTTTTCCTCAGGCAGCTACTTCTTCCCTTCACTCCTGTCACTTGCTGGAATTAGAACTCCCTGCATCCCCGGACCCAGGAGAAGACATGTGTTTTGATGGGATTAAATCGGGAGGATTGTCCGAATGGCGGCTGACACTTGGGGTCCGGGTTCCTGTCCAGAGGGAGCCTGGGAGACCAGCTCTTCATCCAGCCGCTGAGTACACTCGAGAGCCGGTTTGGGGCCAGGGCCTTGGCCGGGTGAAGAGACTGAGGTTGGAGAGGGGTCAGAGCAGGGCCGCAGAAGAGCACCCCGTGCCAGCCTGCTCCCGCGCGGCCTCGTCGCCCAGCCCTGGATGGCGGCACCGGGCTGGCGTGTGGTTCCGTGAGCCTGGACAAGCAGGCGTGGGACGGGCCGGTGTTGTCTTTGGTTTCTCTGGGAAAGTGGAGGGGTGAAGGTTGCAGAGGAGGGAAGAGGAAAAAGGGAGGGAGAGAGAAACAGCCCAGCCCTACACTCAGCGTCCCGTGCCGCCAGTGCCCTGCCAGGGCCAGCCTGGGCCCAGACGGCGGTGCCAGGAGGCCCAGCGTGCTGAGGGGCTCCCGCCACGGCAGTGTCACCAAGAAGCTCCGCCACCGTGACATCACCGAAGGAACAGCCCTTACGCTCAGCATGGAGACGCAGCAGTAATGACAGGCTGTGCGGAGCTGTGTGTGGAGGGTCTGCCGTCCCGCCAGTCCCGCCAGTCCCGCCTGTCCCGTGGCACGTCTCAGGGTCACGGCATCTGTCCCGACCGTGTGGCCCGCCGCGTCGACACTGCCCTGGCCGCCGGCGCTGTGGGCCCTCGGTGACTCACAGGGCGAGCGGCTCAGGGCATGCCAGGAACTGCGTGAGTGTAATGGAAATATGCACAGTGTTTCAGCTTTGGGAAGTTACCATAGGGCAAGGATTTAGCTCTGTGGTTCTGGCGTCTGCCTGGCAAGCACAAGGTCCAGCACCACACACCACAGTGCCGGGCGTGGTGGCTCAGGCCTGTCATCCCGGCACTCGGGAGGCAGAGGCAGGAGGATTGCTGAGTTGAGGCTTGCCTGGGCGACATAGTGAGCTCAGAGCCGGCCTGAACTACAAAGCAAGACCCTGTCTCAGAAAGAAAAAAGTTATCATAGTAGAAGATGCATTGCCACAGAGGTCGGGCCCAAGGCGGGGCTCCCCTGGAGGGCCTCGGTGGCAGCTGGCGTCTCTGTGGTGCAGGTTAGTGGGACACTCCCCTCGTTTCTGAGAGCGTTTGTGAGCGCCGTCTGCAGCAGTTTCCCTGCAGCAGGAGCCCAGCGCCGTGCCCGCAGCCCTCCTGCCCGGTGCCTGTTTCTTTGAGCTGTCCGTGACGCCTTCCGGGCCGGGCCGCTGTGTGGGGCGGCCTGGCCCTGGGTCCGGGCGGTCACTGGAGCCCAGGGAGGTTTCAGAGGTGGGGCTGTGAGCGCCCAGGCCGGAGGCGGTGGGACCTGCCTGTGCCGCGGCGCTCAGCGGGGCCAGGGCGCCACCCTCGATGCTGGCACGAGAGAGGGCTGCATTTGGTTTGCTGGCTGGGTTTTGACCGTCAGGTTGGGGAGCGGACTCCCGGGGCGAGCCTAGGAAAGGCTGGCGTCTCCTCTTGTCATGTGGCGCACTGGCCACATTTCTTGTAAACCGACCGTGTTTTAGCGCCTTTTCCTATCTGATTGTTGGCTTTTGGGTCTAACTTAGAAGCTCATGTTTTATACTCAAAATATTGGTATCTATTTATACTAAACGCATAAATACTGAGTGAGATGTACGTCATGAGCTTTTACCAGTGATTGTAACTTTGCTTATCTGTTTAATTTCTCTCGTCAGGTGTTTTTGCCTCTCAGGACCCAGGCCCTTGAGACCTGCTGACCTTTGCCCTCCTACCTTGGGGTCAGCCCCCTGCGCTGGGCCCAGCCCTGTCCCTGGGCCAACACGGAGCCTCCCCGTTGCCCTGGCCCTCGTGCCCGGCCCACGGTGGGCATAGGCCCTGTCAACACCGCACTCCAGAGGCATCAGGCACTTTCCAGATTTTATATTTTGTGGCTGGGAATGATCTGTGTCCCGTGTATCTGTGGCTGGAAGGACCAAGACGGCTCCACAAAGCCCAGGGGGCTCCCCGCACTCACCCCACCCCACACTAGGTTCTGCAGCCCATCACAGAAAAAAGCTTTCCACTTGAGCAGTGAGAGGCCTAAAGAAGATTATTAGGCAGGATTTTTGTTCTTGTTTGGTTTTCCAGACAGGGTGTGTGTAGCACTGTGTAGCCCAGGCTGGCCTCCAGCTCATGGTGAGCCTCCTGCCTCAGCCTCCTGAGTGCTGGGATCACAGGTGGACCCCCACCCCTGGCTGAGGCAGAGAGGCCAGAGTATGTGCCAGAGAGAGAGAGGGAGGGAGGCAGGGCGGGTGGGCGGGCGGACCGTTGGGGTCAGGGCTGCGTGGGGTTCGCGCAGCGTGCCCAGGAGAGCCGGGCTAATGTCAGGGCAGACCGCTGCCCCTTCCCGCGGGAAGCCGCAGTCTGCAGGTGGAAATCACCCTGGCTCCTGGCAGGGGAAAAGGCGTGAGCCCCCCAATCCGTGCTGGGATTGCCACAGGGCCCTTTGTGTCCTGAAGGTGTGGGGGGTTTCGGTGGTTGTCGTGTTGTGACTTTTCTTCTTCAGTTTTCCTTAAAAGTACAATTTCGCAATCGCAGCTTTCCTCAGCTCCTGCCTGCTGACCTTGACTCGCCCCTCTGCTGCCTGACGCTGCTGTTCGACCCTGCCGAGGACGCCAGCCCCTCTGGGGTGGCTGGGTATCGGCCGTGTGCTCGCGGGCAGCTTCTGGGACCCAGCCACTCGTAACCGACAGCAAAGCCCTTTGCTCCAGGCCCGGCGTCTAGTCAGAGGCCAAGGCTGGGGTGTGGGGAGACTCCAACCCTGGCTAGTGGACCCTGAGGGTATTACAGGTAGAAAAGCCAGCCAGACACTGTAGGCAGATAGATAGGGCCGGCGCTTGAAAGACTTGCAGAGAAAAAGAGGATCCTTCTGAAGGTCAACACCATCCATGAGAAACTACACTACAGGCCTCGCTCTCCACCTAGGCCTGAGGGTCAAGGTCTGGATCCAGCCCCTCCCTGGAGGCAGCCTTTACGGAATCCCCAGACAAGGGGCAGGACCTTGAGCCACCTGGAGGGGTCTCCTGAGGAGAAAGACCCTCTCGGGTTTGATTCCTCATTGGTGGCCCTGGCTTTGAACCCACCCACCTCGTGATTTTGGTCTATAAAATTCCCCTGGAAGCCGCAATCCTAGGGTTGCCCACTTTCCGGGTTCCCCCTTCTGTCTCTCTTAAGGCAAAAGCTTTCTCTCGGAGTAAAATTTTCCTACTCAAACCTCTGTCTTTCCTAGGGGAGGGTCTGCACCAGGGAACTGGGACCCTTAGCTCAACATCCCCGACAGGGCTATGAATTCTGGGGAGGAGAGGGCCGGGACCTCAGCGGAGCTGACCTCTGGACAGCTACAGCTGGTTTGTGGGATTAATTGACGTGGATCTGGCCTCTGTCCGCCCAATTTATCTGCCAGTGACACCAGAGAGCTGCCCTGAACTGGACATGTTTTTTTTTTAATTTATTTTTTTCTTGCTTTGATTTTCTTTCTTGAGACAAGGTCTAGCTTTGTAGTTCAGGCTGACCCTGAGCTCACTATGTACCCCAGGCAAGCTTCGAACTCACAGCAATCCTCCTACCTCTGCCTCCCGAGTGCTGGGATTTCAGATGTGAGGTACCACACCCAGCACTGTGGTATGTGGTATCCCTCGGATCAAATTTGGGACCTTGTGCTTGCTAGGCAGACGCCAGAACCACTGAGCTAAATCCCCAGACCAATTTTCTTTTTTCTTGATTATTTATTCTTACTTACTTATTTTTGTGTGTATGTGTTTTTGAGACAAGGTCTCCCTATGTAGCCTAGGCTGGCCTCCAACTCATGGCAGTCCTCCTGCCTCAGCCTCCCGAGTGCTGGAATGACAGGCGCCCGGCTGTGTCTGCCTCTGCGACCCATCAGGCAGCCTCAGATGGTGTCCTGTGACCCTCTGGGCCTGGAGCCATCTCCACTACACCTCAGAGAAAGCCGGGGGCCCCCAGTTCTGGGACTGGCCCATCTGGGTCCAGGACCGGAGCGGGAAGACCGTGACTTAGTGCAAGATCTGGGACTGACTGGCTCCGACCCTCATGCACCTCCGACAGATGCCCTCAGCCGGGGCGCTGTAGATGGGGCACCCCAAAAGCGTTCCTGCCAGCAGCGCCCATGCCCCACCTCTGCCCTTGGCAAGAGAGGGACCCCCACCCTAGCCAGCAGTGACACCAGTGAGCAGGGTGACAGAGCAGAGGGCTGCAGGCCTGTGCCCAGTGGCTCTCCCCCGCGTCTCAGCCGGCCGCTCAGCGTGAGGAGGCGGCGTCCTGCGCACCAGCCTGGCCCTGCTAGCCCTGTGCAGCCAGCCCTGGGAGCCGTGGCCAGGACGGCGGCCGACTCCACCCTGCCTCGGCTGCCCAGGTGAGGCTGCTGGCTTCCATGTGCGGTGCCGCGGCCCCTTCCTGCTCCAGGTCCCCTGACCACCTCAGACTGGACCCCGCTGGAGGCCGGGCCTCTGAGTCTGCGCGTGGCTGGAGGCGAGGCTCCCACACGGCTGTGGTGACCGAGGTGGCTCAGAGGAGCCACGCTCAGGACAGCCAGGCCCTGCGCCGCGCCCTGCTCCCCTCCTGCGGGGGCCTGTCTCCAGTGCCGCCTCTCTGGGCCCCAGTTTCCTCCTCCCAGGATCAGCACTCTTGCTGACAGTGTTGCCCTGCTGCAGAAAACCCAGGAGCGGGGGGGGGGGGGGGGGGGGGGGCCAAGGTCACAGCGGGAACCTTCAAGTCCAGCACGGGGTTTCCAGAGGAAGTGAAAGTGGACGCCCAGGCAGCTGCTGAGCCCGCCACATCTGGCTCAGCCTGTACCCAGGAGCAGACTCATTTCCCTCACCCAGCACTGTCCACCCTGAGTGGGCATAGGACTTGGCCCCGCATCAGCACTGCTGGCACCGTGTGTCTCTGAGGTCTACCCAGAGACTTGGCACTTAGATGCCAAAAGGCATGCCCCCGAAAAGGGCCCCCTCTGCTGCCTCGGCCTCAGATGAGCCAGTGCCCTAGACCCAAGCCCTAATGACCCCGGGAATGGACAGAGTGAGCTGGCAGCAGAAAGGACATTCCCAGGACCACGCAAGGCCAGCCCTCAGGTCCCCTGGGCACCGAGGAGGACAGGCCTCTGCGCAGCCACTGGGCCGCACCTCCAGGCCTTTGGAGGAAACAGTGTAAGGAACGCTGTTGTCCACGGCCACCAACGGCCTCCCGCCCAGGCCCCTCTGGAATCCTGCCCCCCACCCACGTGTCCCGTGGCAGTGTGGGAGGGAATGAGAATGCCGGCCCGAGTCTGCCTGGCCAGCTGACCGTGCACAGCCGTGGACGCCGAAATCCAGGCCCGGGTTGGGCCTGCACACAGGCAGCCTGGGCGGCCTCCGCTCGCCCCCACCAGCAGATCAAGGGTTTTTCTCTTGCCCAGAGTATGCAGCTGGACTCAGCCTTTCCTTTAGGAGGGTTTGCAGGGAGTCACAAGGAGGGAACTGATAAAACTGGGGCTCCCAGTGCCCCGGGGAAAGTCACTTCTAACCCTAGACCTCCAAGAGTCGGTTTATGCTTATCGGCCTAGGACAGCTGGTTGGAGGAGACCGTTTCCACGAGTGAGGCCTCCTGAGGGGGCAGGGGTCCCCCGGGGAGTAATGCAGAAACCGCAACGGGCCTATGGTCAAGTTGCTGGTGCGACATTTTGGGTCAAAATGTTACAATCCCCAAATATCCTGCCAGGCCAGTCCAGTACGGCGAAAAGAGTGTCTGCGCTGTGAAATTTGCCTCACTAAGGGGCGGGGCTGTGTTCTTAGGCTCTGACTCCCAGGCCCTAAAATCTACTGCCACAGCCAAGCAACAGCCAGCTGCATGCCGGGGATGGAGGAAAACGAGTCAGGCCCGCTGATTTCAAGGGGTGGACGGACGGTGCCACAGGGAGGGACCGCTGCACCTGGACGGAAGACGCAGCCCCACCTCCCACCACGCACGCGGGGCAGGGACTGATGTGTAGGAGTCAGGGCTGAACTCTCAGGGAAAAACGGCAAATCTGGGCTTTGAGTCTAGATTCTTAGTGACGCAGCAGAGTTAAGGCCTAGCTCCCCACCTGAAACGCGAGTTCGTGTTCCCTAAAATTCATTCTTAACGACGGAGGTTTGGGTAGGAAAATTTTATTGAGAGAGAAAGCTTCTGCCTAAGAGAGACAGAAGGGGGAACCCGGAAAGAGGGTGACCCACCTGCCTCACTTTTTAGAGGGCTTTTATGGAGCAAAGGCACGAGGTGAGGCGGGTCTGAAATAGGGGGCTACCAACAAGATTCAAGAAAGTGGACGGGCTACAATTAACCAATGAGGACAGTGGGGGCTTCCGATAAGATCTGAAAGAGATGGGCAAACCCTAGTGAACAATGGATGTATGACAAGTACAGTGGTTTCAGCAGCTCTGATTGAACAGGGTCCGGTGAGAAATCAAGCCCTCGAGGGCCTTTCTTGTCGGGAGCCTCCAGGTGGCTCGGGGTCCTGGCCCGTTATCTGGGGAGCTCGCAGTGACTGCATTCCACGGAGAGTCTGGGTCTGGATCCAGATCGCGACCTTTCAGCCTAGGAGGAGATGAGGCCTGTGGGTCACTGCTGTCTGCAAGTGGAGGTTCTCTGTGATGGTTTGACCTCTGGAAGGACCGATCCTCTTTTTTGCAAGTCTTTCGAGGGCCGGCCCTATCGATCTGCCTACACACATCTAGCTGGCTTTCCTGCCTATAATATTAGGTTCCACATCAAGAGCATAGCCAGCAGCAGCAGCACAGAGGTGCGAATGCATCAGAACTGCGAACCCTCGTGCCCCAGAGCCTCCCCCGTCTTGTGTCACGAGACGCCCTGTGTCACTGGCTTCTGCTGGCCATGAGGCCGCCTCGGATCGGGCCCTAGACGTCGGCTCTGCAGAACCAGAAGCCCAAATGAACCTCTTCTCTCAATACAGTTGGAGAATCAAGAAGTCCACAGCACAGAAGCGAGGAGGCGGCCCACGGGACGGCCTGAGGGGAGAGCAGGCGGGTGTGCGTCTCCCGGTGCGTCGCGCACCACACAGCGACCCCGTGGAGATCTGGCCACGGCCCCCCACTCGGGAAGCCCCTGGTGTCCCCTCTGGTCCGCGGGGCACCTGGGCAGGGCCCCGCCCTCTGGACTTGGAAGTTCCTTTTCTCCTTCTCGTCCTCTGTCCTCCCGTTGAAATAAAAAGACAAAAGGCAAAGCAGGAACTGGTGGTCTGAGGCTGACAGGCAAAGGCTCCCCCGAAACCACTGTGCTCCAGGGTGAACCGAAACCCAGCCGCCCGCTCGCGTGCCAGGAGCGGTAACAGCTGCCCACACCTGCCGCCTGCGCGGCGTCCTGCTCTGGGGAGCTCTGCTTGGTCGTGCTGCCCACAGAGGAAGGTGAGAACGTGAACAAACGCAGAATCTGGAGGGCGACTCCCCACGCTGAGCCCTCCCTCCTCCTCGGGCTGGGACCCTGCATGCGAGTGCCGCGCGGTCACCGCGGGTGCACCCACGCCGGGGCCCCGGGAGGAGGATCCACAGCTGCTCCCTTCACCGGGGCCGGACCGGGCTCAGCGGCTCCTCCCAACAGCGCAGCGGACACCCGGTCCTTCAGAGCCTGTCCTCGGGCCCCTGCTTGGGGTGAACAGCCCTTCGGTGCCCCAGGACCCCGCATCTGACGGCGCCTGTGAGCCTTCCGCAGAGCTGCACCCTGGGACGGCCCCTGGCAGCGGCTTTCGGGGGAGTCTGTGGTCACACTCAGCCGGGATCGGAGCACCCCTCCCGCCGTCCGCGGCCATCTCTGCCCCAGGAGCCTGGGGCTGCGGCCTGGGTCCTGCTGCTGTGGCTGCTGCAGCGTATCGTCCTCGGGAGCTGCCGCGTGACCCAGGCCGGCCCGAACTTGCCCTGTCTTCTGCCCCTGTGGGGCCCGGGTGCCCAGAAGCCTGCTGGTTCCTTGGGAGGATGTGCGGCGCTGTGGCCCATGTCTGCTCAGCTGCTGGGCGCTGGAGAACACAGTCTTCCCCGGGAAAGCCGGGAGACATGTTTTTGCGATTTGACCTCTGCCCTGAAGGTGGCGGGAGGACTCACAGACGGTCTTGGTAGCCATGGTGAAGCCCTGAGGGGAACTAAAGGAAGTAGAAAAACCTCAGCCTAGAGCCCTGCCGGTTTTTCTGTGAAGACACAACTGTTTTGGGCTGTGCTGGCCATTTTTCTCGCACTTTGTAGCATTCCAGGGATGATGTTCACTGAGTCCCCCTCAGAAATAACGAGGTCTCTAGGTTTTGGGGGAAGGAGACAGGCCCCCCCAGGATGGCCGTTCTTGTCTGTCCCCCGCATCCGGAGCCGGCCCCCCAGCCTGAGCACCTCTTTCCCCCCAGGGGGGCTGCTGCCCGGTGGCCCCAGGGGTCTCCAGGGCTGGGCACAGGACAGGGTGGCGGTCGAAGGTGAATCCGGGGAGACCAGGAGAGGCAGAGTCAGGAAAGGCTCAGACCCTGGGCCTGCTGCCGGCCTCCCCCAAATGTGGACAGCCCAGCTCAGAGCTGCAGGGCTGCCAGGAACTGGGATCCTGGCCTCAGGACCGGCTCTGAAGTCGTCCTTAATCCCCTGGAGGCTGCGCCATGGGAATCCGTCTTCCCTGGAGTTTTCTAAGTAGCAAGACGAGAAAAGACTGCCCACTTGGCCCTGAGTTCAAATTTCTGCCTGCCTTCTTGCCACACGTGGTGGCTCACGCCTGTCATCCCAGCACTCAGGAGGCAGAGGCAGGAGGATTGCTGTGAATTCGAGGCTTGCCTGGGCTACATAATGAGCTCAGGGCCAGCCTGAGCTACAAAGCGAGACCCTGTCTCAAAAACAAAAAACAAAGAATTTCTGCCTTCCTGCCCCGGAGAGGGTGGGGCGGCTGTCCTCCCTGGGGTGATGCCCTTGTAACAGGGAGGCTGCTGGGGTCTGTGTGTGCCCCCTCACCCCTGCAGCCTTCCACCCAGGCGGGGCGTGAGGTAAGAGGTGGGATCCCGGCGATAGCCAGAGGGAAGTCTGCGGGCTGTGTGCTCAGCCGCCGCCGGGAGGGCTGCCTGGTAATTACACCTTCCCCGGCACCAGAGGGAGGGGCGCGCAGGTAATTAGAGGTCAGCGGGCTGCCGGGGGGCTCAGGGCTAGCGGGAAGAGCTAGCACCCCAGGCCCCACCCGAGGACTGGCGAGGCCAGTCTCCGGCTCCGGCGGGACCGTGCGTGGTGTGCGTCTGGCCCTCCCGACAGCCGCTGTGGTCTCTGGGCTCTCGAGACCCTTGAGGGCTGAGGCCAAGGAGAGGTGCAGCTCTGAGCTGGGGCAGGAGGAGGAGCCCCTCGGCCAACCAGCTCGGTGCGAAGGTGCAGGAAGGGCGGGGGCGGGGTCCCGGGGAGAAGGGGAGCGGGACAAGGAGTGCTGAGCAGCCGTCAGGAACGGGACAAAGCAGGGAGGGAAGGGCCGGGAACAATGGCTGGGAGGCCGCGGGGCCCGAGCCCCACCAGGCACAGGCTCCCACTGTCAGGCGGCGGAGGGGCCGTCCCGGACAGAACATCCTTGAGGCTCAAGCTCCGACTCGCCGCCCGGCGGGGCCCAGCGGCTAGGCCGGAGGTGGCCGCAGCGTGCACGGGGACGGTCGGGTCATACGGCGGGGTTCGGGCGGAGGCAGCCTCAGCCTGGCCGGAGGCAGCTCTGGCGGGGCGGCCTGATCCTGTGGTCTCCACCCGAGCGGGCCTGCACGTCCCCTCTGGGTCTGGACTCGCACCCGTGGGACACAGTGGGGGAGCCTGTGGGCGCAGGGGAAGCCAGAGAGGGGCCTCTCCCGGAGCTGAGGGTCACACAGGCTCCCACGGCAGGTCCGCTGGGCTGCCGGGCAGCGGGGCGGGTGCCGGTGCCTGGGCAGAGGAGGCGCGGGGCTGCGGGCTGGGGTGACTCAGCATCTTGTGCCCAGTGATTTCAAAACAAGCGCGGAGGAGACACATGGGGCTTTGTTATGACCTCAGTGGGCTGCACCACGCTCCTCCCGCGGGTCCCCGAGGCCAGAAAGCCCCAACATCATGACTGGCAGAAAAGTACTGTTTTTCACAGCTCTGCCAGGCTTTCAAGCCCGAGGCAGGGACTTCCTGTCCCGGTATGCACCGGGCTGTCAGCCGCCCTGATGCCCGGCAGTACGTCCCCCAGCTGAGCCACTGACCCCAGGACAGGAAGCCCGGGGCCATGGGACAGCCCTCCGGCCCCACAGCCCTTCGTGGCCACCAGTTCCAGAGCCCGTTCCTGTGACAGTCACTCTTAGAATGGATTGCAGGAGGAAGTGGTCACGGGCCACCCTGCCCCATGCAGCCTGCAGGGACGTAAAAGAGGTCTGGAGGGCGCTGCCTGCTGGTCCCTGCCTTCGGCAGAGCCCTGGTCCTGGGAGCTGGTCCCTGCCGGGGACCCAGGGCTCAGCCATGGGGCTATCTGAGCCTGTGAATGTGCATGTGTGTGCAGGTGTGTTTGTGTGCGTGCGTGTGCGGCCCGCCGTCCTTACCCTCCTCTCCCTGAGCTGTCCACGGAGCAGACCCTCTGTCTCCCCGCAAGCTTGGTCCCTCGTCCCCACACAGACTCCACAGCTTTGGCTTCTTCCTCTTCTCCTCCTCCTCTTCTTTTGCGGAACTGGGGACTGAACCTGGGGCCTCTGCATGTAGCTACATCCTCGGCCCTTTTCAGATTTTTAAGACAGAGCCTCGTCAGATCCCTGAGTCGCCCACGTTCTCCTGCCTCAGCCTAAGACTGTTGGGTCTCACTATGGAGCTCAGGGTAGCCTCAGTTCACCGCAGTCCTCCTGCCTCAGCCTCCCGAGTGTTGGGGTTACAGACCTACACCACCACACCTGGCCCATTCTTTTGGGTAGTTGTCCACTTCCCCTTGTGCCTTACATCCATATGGACACCCTGCACGAGAGACTTGTCCTGGGTCCTGCTGTGAAGGGAGCCTGTTCTGGAGCCCGCTTCACGGCTGGCTGGCTGGAGGGCTCCGCCCGGGTTTCCGGTCCTGTAGTTAATTCCTGTCACCCGTAACACTCATCAGTAGACACATTTCTTCTCCGCAGCACCCTGTTCACTCACAGCGCCAAGCGAGCGTCCCGTCTCCCAGGGCGGCAAACACTTTCGGGAAGGAGGACCAGGTGCCCCATGAGCTTGGGCCTGGCTGCCTGGTCCTGTGGCAGCCACAGCCCCGGCCTGCTCTGCCACCCTGGCCGGAGCGGAGCTGGGGCCCGACCCGCCCGTGGGCCCTCGCCGGCTCCTCGGCAGGGTGTGACTGGGTCTGTTCAGTGTGACCTGTTGCGCCTGCTTCCTGAGAACCCACCAGAGCCGAATCGCCGCAGCCTGCCATGCCTGCCATGCCCGCGCCCCCTGAGGAGGAGGAAGCTGGCGCAGGTGTGGCGACGCCCGCCGTGGCAGGCAGATGGCAGCCCCACCACCCTGAGTAGGAGTAGGGGGCCGAGGGCCGGGAGCCTGCAGCCCAGGGCTCTGGGCAAGCACTGGCGAGCAGACTGGAAGCGCACCACGCCCAGCAGCCCTCTTTCCTCTGCAAAGATCCATCTCCTAGCTGGGCTTGGTGGCGCAGGCCTGTCATCCACACTTGGGAGGCTGAGGCAGGAGGATTGCTGCACATGTGAGGCCAGCCTGAACTATATAGGGAAATCCTGTCTCAAAAAAAAAAAAATCCATCTCCCTTCTTCCTATTAGCTATCTTTTATTTGTTTAACTTATATTTTATTTAGCTATCTTTTTTACTTTTTTTTTTTTTGAGACAGGGTCTCGCTTTGTAGTTCAGGCTGGTCCTGAGCTCACTATGTAGCCCAGGCAAGCCTGCCGCAAACTCAACAATCCTCCTGCCTCTGCCTCCCGAGTGCTGGGATGACAGGCATGAGCCACCACGCCTGGCACTGTGGTATGTGCTATTGATTGCTGGTGGGCGTGAGTCTCCACGCCCAGCATTCTATGTGGTCACTGGGATAGAACTCAGGACCTTGCGCTTGTGAGGCAGGCGCCGGAACCACTGAGCTAAATCTCCGGCCCTTAGCTATCTTTTATTTTGCATTCTATTTAGACTTGAATTTCTTCTGTAAGGGAGACCATGTGATCTTTAGCCTGTGTGTCTGGTATATTTCACTTAACATTATGATCTCAAGATGCTCCACTCCCCTGTGAGTGACTCAACTCTGCCTTTCTTTATGGCAGTGTAATACTCCATGGTGTGTAAGTATCTTGCTTCCTTTGCCCAGTTGTTTGCTGGTGGACACACAGCTGAGTCCAAGGTTTAGCTGGTACGAGCAATGGAACATGGGAGGACAGGGCTACTCTTGATACGGTGCCGTCAGAACCACCTGACGTGTCCAGGTCATCCCGGGGGAACCCTGCGACCTTCAGCTGCCGGCTCAGTGTTTCAGGAAAGGCTGCCTGGCCCGGAAATCAGACAGAAAGGCTCTCACAGGCCTGACCTTGGGGAGGGTGGGGCATCAGGCTGGGGAACAGTGCGCCTTGCAGGTTCGGTTCTGCAGCTCAGATGGGAAGGGAAGAGAGAGGTGTGGAGACCACCCCAGCCTCCCCGAGGGCCGAGGAGCTCCAAGCTGTGCTGTTCTGGGGGAACCAGGGCGCCCCCTAGAAACAGAGGAGCCTCTGAAGACCACAGCCCTGGTCTGGAAGGCCAGGAGTGGTGTGTTTGTTTTGCTCTTGGCTGGGGAAATATGAACAAATGTGTGGGTGAGACTGGCCAGATGCCAGGGGGCTTCTTGGACAGTGAAAGCTCAGGCCTGCAGCTCAGTCATTTACACCTAGGTCTGGCCCATGACTGGCCCTTGGCACTGCCAGTCACTGCCAGTGTCAGTTGCACCCAGGAAGCCGTCAGCAGCGCAGGGTGCAAGCAACGCCCCCTGCGGGGAACGGGGGACACTTCTGTGGGCTGTGCAGAGTGGGGCCCCCTCCCAGGTTCCTAGCTTTTGGGGCTTCTGTGTCCTACACCGCACCCTGAAGCCTGGAAATGCATGGAAGAGGCAGAACGTGGGGACCTCAGCTGCTGCCTTGTCCTTTTGCCCAGCAAGGAGGACGCACAGGCTGAACCTGTCACCCCACAGCGGCCCCATGAAGACTCTTCCAGAAGACGTTCAGTGCTAAAGATACAAGGAACAATACTGGAGGTGACAGAACTCCCGCTACGGGCTCTATGACGCGCCACTCTGTGGTCTAGAAATTGAACAATGAACCTGAGGAACAAGGAGGTCAATAATAGAGAGATACTTATTGATAGGGAAGCTCTTGAGGCGCAGGAAGGGTCCCGAGTGGGCAGCCAGGTCCTTCCTTTGCAGAGGAGTTTTAGAGAGTGAAACCCATGTGGATCAACGCGGGGTGCAGCCGTGAACACCCGAGAAGGCTACAGCCACAGTCACTTAGGTAATGGGGCCCGTTTGGAGAACAAGTGTTGCGAGGACGGACAGAACAGAGGTCCTCCGGAGAGTGGGCGGTCCAAAGGCCTCTGGTCGTCCACCAGGGTGCCTGATGTCTTTTACACTTCATTAGGCCCAGTGTTTGCTCTCGGTCTTGTTTTTTGCGGAACCGGGGGCAGTGTGTGTCCTTCGAAGATGTTTGTAGGTCACCTTGTGTGTTCGTCGAGGCCTGGTCTCACCCAGCGCGTCCTGGCAGGCCGCAGGCATGCCTCGCCTTCGTGCTGACCCTCCGGCCGCCCAGCCCTCCCTGCTGCCGGTCACGTTCCTGCCTGACTCGTCTGCCTGTAATACTAGGCCGTGCAGGGCCGCTCACTTCTCTGGAGGAAGCCGGGGCCTGTTCCATTTCCCAGGACCCTTCAGGGACAAAGCCTCCCAGGAGCCCTGGAGAGGGACCGTGCCGGCTGGCCTGCGTCACCTGAGGCGGGCATCCTGGTATCCTGGCACCTGGTGCCTTCTCCCGGAACCTGCAGAGGGCACAGCCCCAGTTTCCAGAGCCTCTGCGGCCGCTGTACCCTGGCCGCTGTCCGCCACGCCGCCCTCCTTGTCACCTCCTCTGCCCAAGGTCTAAACTCAGTCGTCAAACCTCCCCTGGCCTCCTCTCCTGCGTCCCTCGGTGTGGGGACCGGGCATGCAGACAGGAAGACAGGTAGGGAACGAGGGTCGCTCTGCGCTTCTGAAAGGCAGTCCCTGCCCTCAGGGTCGGACCCGCAGCTCGGTCTTCCAAGGACAGGACGGGAGCTCGCTGCCTGCACTGGGAGAGGCTCCCGCAGCGCCCGCAGGAAAGCCGCCGCCCACCTACCAAGGCCAGGGCACAGGGCAAGGGGAGGCCAGCTCAGGGCTCACTCAGCGCGGACGGCACGACACGCACACCGCGTGCACGCGTGTGCTCTCACGGTGACGCCAGCGCCACACGGCAGCAGACGCACACAGGCACACGCGTCCCTGGCTTCCTCGTTCCGTGCGCCGCCCTGATGCGCCCTCCGGTCACGTGCTCATTACAAGGGACAGAGAGGAATCCAACGGACGGGGATTTAGCTCTGTGGGGTCACACCTGCCTCACAAGCACAAGGTCCTGAGCTCGAGCCCTGGTGCCAGAGGCCTGGGTTAGACTCAGGCAGCGGAGCCAACAGAAAAGACAGTGCCACGGACTCCCAGGGGCAGAGGAAGACCCTCGCGCCCAGGAGGAGGAGCCAGGACAAGGCTCCTGGGCTCGCAGCCCTGAAGCCCCCGTGGGGCACTGTCCGCCTCTGCCTTTGCCCACACAAACTGTCTTGTTTGGCTAAACACCTTGTTTAGTTCTTCACTGTCCCGTGATTGGGCATGCGGGAGCCTGACAGGGCCCCGCCAGCCCCTGCACCCTCAGCACTGTGGCACAGGGTCTCCGCCTGTGACGGGGACGCGCATTTCTGTGGTTGCTGCGGCCAAGGTCGGCGCACAGCAGCCCAGGGGGGCCCTGACCCAGGCTCCCCTCGGGCGAAAGAGGAGGAGGCCAAAATGAACCTGTGCGGAGCCAGAGGGCTGACGCCAGCAGCCGCGCCCCGTCTTCTCTCCTGCGTCACTGGCCTTATCACCGACTGGACGCAGGAACCTGCTGGCCAGCCACTGGCCTGGGCATGCCGCTGTGGGCCACGAGACCTCATGGTGACGCCTTGTCTTTAGCTCCTGTGGTAGAAGAAACACCTGGCGTCATGGGCTTCCTGAGCAAGACTCGCATCCTGAAGCTGCCAGAATAAAGCACCACAGACCGAGGGCGTAAAACAAGAGAAATGTGTTCTCTGCAGAATCTGTGTTAGCTTCTCATTACTGTGACAAAAATACTGCAGTACCTCAGTTCGTGAATGTTTCTGTTCACAAACAATCCAGTTCTCAAACAAAAGTACCCGACAGAATTTTGCTCTGTTCACACACTCCCCATCCGGGACAAACACATCCAGAGGCGCCTTCCTCAGGCAAACACAACGGCAGCCACTGCCCCCAAACCGTAAACCAGATTAAGCTCACAAACTGAGATGCCACTGTGCTGCAGAAAAGTCACGGAAGAGTCTCGAGAAGGCGCGTTTGGCCCGCGGTTCCGAGGGCCCAGTCCGTGGTGTCTGGCCCTGTTGGCTCTGGGTGGGGTGGGGGAGGGGCAGCGGGCCGCAGGCAAGCTGGAGCCCCAGCCTTCCCCGACTTTCTTGCCAGTGTCCGTTCCCAGCTCAGGGTACCCATGCAGGACTGGGGGGGGGGTGCAAGTCGCTTGGCCCCCACTGTTTAGCTCCCTGTGTGATAAAAGCTGTGCTGACGTCCTAACCGAGGTGCTGCCTGTGTGTCGTCAGGAGACAGAAGACTTTTTTTTTTTGCTTTTTGGAGACAGGGTCTCGCTTTGTAGTCCAGGCTGGCCCGGAGCTCACTATGGTGCCCAGGCAAGCCGCCGCGAACTCAGCAATCCTCCCGTCTCTGCCTCCCGAGTGCTGGGACCACAGGCGTGAGCCACCACGCCCAGCATTCTATGTGGTAACCGGGGATCGAACTCAGGTCCTTACGCTTGCGAGGCACCCGGAACCACTGAGCTAACCCTCCGGCCCGACAGAAGACTTTTGCAGAGGCACTCAGTTAAACCCTGCACACCGGGCGCATGAACCAGGACGCGGCCAAGGGGTCCCTGGAACGTGGTCCTCAGACAAAAGACACAGGGGAGGAAGGTAAGCACGGAAAGCGGGAGCCCCAGCTTCCCGGCTCGCGATGGGACGCTGCAAACCTCGGACCGGAGGCAACACGTTGTGCAAGCCAGAGGCCTGGAGCCCAGGTGAGAGCAGGGCCGCCTGCGCCGCGGCTCCAGGCGAGGCTCCCTCGGCTTCCAGGCGCTCCGGGGCCCCTGCGCTGTGCTGAGGGTGAAGCCAGTCTCTGCCCTGCCCTCCCTGCTCTCTCCTCCTCTGCCTTCCCAAGAGCAGGAGTCACAGGAGCCGCGGAGCCAGGGCCCCAGGGGTCCAGGCAATTGCACCTCAAGCCATTCATTCCGTGCACTCTAGTCTGGGCTGGTGTCCGCCCTTCGGCCCAGTGTGAGTCCCACCCACAGTGTATGAGAGAGGCACTTTCATGCTCCCACTCACTCAACAACCCTTTATAAAAAATGTGTATAGGGGCCGGAGATTTAGCTCAGTGGTTCTGGTGCCTGTCTGGCAAACTCAAAATCCCTGGTTTGATCCCTAGTAACCACATACAACAATTCCGGGCGTGGTAGCTCATGCCTATAATCAGGAGGCAGAGGCAGGAGGATTGCTGAGTTCAAGGGTTGCCTGGGCTACATAGTGAGCTCAGGGTCACCCTGAACGACAAAAGTGAGACCCTGTCTCAAAAAACAAAAAGTGTATAGAGCAATTTTTTTCATTTAATGCAGGCTTTCAAATTCGTACAATTGAGCTGTTCATAGCATTCCTCTATGACATTCCCAGGGTTTGTGCAGTCTCTGTGTGTTATTTCTATGATGCAGTTTGAGTCTACTCTCTTTTATGTCCAACATGCTAGGAATACACATTTTATTGATCTTTCAAATAGTTAGATTTTGACAGTAACTTTGCTTGGTTATTTTCCTGTTTACAGGCTTACCAATTTCTGATCTTACCTGTGTGATTTCCTTCCTTGTGTTTGTTTGAATTGCTTTGCTCTTTTTTTTTTTTTTGCTAGTTTGTTATGGTTGAGGTTTACCTTGACGTGATACCTCTCCTATGACGATGCCCAAGCGTGTAATGCTTTGGATGTTCTTCCTAACTCTGCTTCATCTCTATGCCATGAGTTTGATGTGTTGTGTTTTATTTTTGTTTAGGTTAAATACTTCCTAATTCCTAATGTGGAATGTGGGTCCATTGTTTCCTCATTCCTGTTCGCCTGTTTCACTTTCTGGGCTTCTTGAATTTCTTGAGCGTTTTTCTGCATTCCGAGACATTTCATGCAGGTTTCCGATGGATGTTCCCAACATACTGGGAGGTGACACCTGCATATTCCAAATACAGCTCAAGATACAAGAAGCGCCCATGAGTTTCCTGCGTTCAGAGCATCAGCACTGTAAAGTGTACATCCCGACAGCAGTGGACTGACTCTTCACACTATCACAAGATTTACCGACCAGTTCTGGAGGGGTGTCCAATCCCTTTTCTGGTAAAAGTGCGTTCATTTCCTGTTGGAGAGTCACCCCACGATGGCCCATGGATTTGGAATATATCAGCTTTTTGCTCTTGCGTGAGCCAGTGTAAAGTGGGTTGATTGCCTGTTTGTTGGGGTTGTTTTTCTTTTTTTTGAGACAGAGTCTCGCTTGGTAGTTCAGGCTGGCCCTGAGCTCACTATGTAGCCCAGCAAGCCGCGAACTCACAGCGATCCTCCTGCCTCTGCCTCCCGAGTGCTGGGATGACAGGCGTGAGCCACCACGCCCGGGACTGTGGTGTGTGGTACTGATGGCTGGTGGGCGTGAGTCACCACGCTCAGCATTGTATGTAATTACTGGGATGAACCAGGGACCTTGTGCTGGCTAGGCTGGTGCTGGAACCACTGAGCTAAATCTCCAGCTTTCTTTTTCTTTTACGATCATAATTTTTCTTTCCCTACCCCCTTCCCTTTGAATATTTCCTATTTCACAAAATTTGTCATACGTTCTAGAACTCATTTTCAAATTCTCATACCAGAGAAAAGATATGGTATTTACATATCTGAGGCCTATTTCTTGTTTACTGTTCTAAATCAATAAAAATTAAATTACAATTTTATTAGTATGAATCTTATTATTCCTCTTTATATTGTGGAATACCAGGGTTTTTTTTTTGTTTTTTTTTTTTGTGGTACCAGAGATTGAACTCAGGTCCTTGTGCTTCCAAGGTAGGGACACTATCATTTAAACTAAATCCCTTGCTTGGAATACCAGGGGTTTTTTTTGTTTTTGTTTTTAGTTTTCTGAGACAGGGTCTCACTTTACAGTTCAGGCTGGCCCTGAGCTCACTATGTAGCCCAGGTGAGCCTCGAACTCCTCCTGCCTCTGCCTCCCAAGTGCAAAGCAACGAGGGACCTTATGGGCCTTTCTGCCCCCCATCCCATGCAGACGCCCGGGGTTAGGGCGGCGCCCGTCACCCCACTTGCCCTTAGTGCCAGCCCAGCTCCCAGATTCAGCCCCACCTCGTCCCCACGAGGCTCTGGGGACATCTAGACACAAGCTCCAGGGACCGTGTTTACCTCTTTGAACACACACCTCTGAGCAACACTCTGTTCTGGGCTTGGTGGTGAGCGAGGAGGAAGTGAAATTAAAGAGCCACGGCTTGTCTTGGCCCCTCCGGCCTGGCCTGTGTGCAAGGCCGGGGTGGACAGAGCGGCTGCCTCCGTGGCCCGTTCCGTGCGGTGCTGCTGTCTCCGGTGCAGCCAGAGCCAGCTGCGCTCCAGTGGAAGTGTGTCCCCGGCTGAGTGCCGCCGCCTGCGCTGGACGGGCAGACAGGACAGCATGGTCTCCCGGAAGCCCATGCCCCGGGCTGTCGGGGACACGCTGTGCTTGTGCTGAAAGCCAAGAACGCTGACGTTTGAGGTCAGAGCCACATCGCGTGAAGAGGCCTCTCCGTGCGCTGCCTCCCACGCCTCTAGCTGCCCAGCTGGGGCTGCCACAGGAGCGGACAGCTCCCTTTCATCCTCTGCTTCTGCGCCAGGAGCCCAGGAGAGACCCAAGTGCAGTGCTGATGACGTCGCCCTCTGTCCTCTTGATCTGGCTTAGGACAAGGCCTGCTCCTGTCGGAGCCCAGCAAGGGTTAAATCTCTGTGGTCACTCACCTGAGCTGGTCCTCTCCCCGGGCACCCCCCACAAGGATGCAGGGGTCAGCTGAAGGACGCACAGGCGCCTGCTGAAACCCGAGCAGTGACTCAGAAGTGCCGAGCTCTGCAGAGAGGGCTGGCGGGGAGGTGGGGAAGGACATGGGGCCTTCAGCCCTGCTCCCCTGCTCGGGAGAAGCCCCGGGGACAAAGGTGACAGGCTTTCAGGCTGGGGATTTAGCTCAGTGGTTCTGGCCTCTGCCCGGCAAGTGCAAGGTCCGAGTTCGAGCCCTGGTACCACACACCACAATGCCGGGCATCAGGCCTGTCATCCCAGCACTCGGGAGGCAGAGGCAGGAGGGGATTGCTGAGTTCGAGGCTTGCCTAGGCCACATAGTGAGCTCTGGGCCAGCCTGAACTACCAAAAGACCCTGTCTCAAAAAAAAAAAAAAAAAAATCACTGAGTCATGAGGGCACGAACGGGCTGACTACCACCGGGCACTGGCGATGGTGCTGCTGAACTTCATGTGAGAATCCATCACAGCGTCTCCATAATTTAGCCAAGATTGAGGCCACAGGGATCTCCATTTCCTGGATGGCTCTATTTATAACCTTCTGGGATGAAGCTGGCCGAGTAAGAGAAGGAATCATGTGAGGAAGCATATTACCAATTTCTATTGCTACAGCAAGAGATCTTGGGCTGGGTGCGTTCAGGAGAGGGTAGCCCGCGTGTGGCCTGCCTGGGCAGTGTCCCGCGGCCTGATGGGGGCCTCTGGCTGTGTTCACAGTGCGTGTGATGCAAGCGACAGAAAGCGGAGCTGTCCAGTCATCCTTTTCGCCTTCTTTGTGAGTGGTCTCTCTCTTCCTCTGGCAGCAAGTGATGCCTGTGGCATTCATAATGTCTTCCTCGGCACCATAGCGGTGACCCCAGGCCGCCCGCCCCATGGCTCTGGCTTCCGGTTCCTGGGGCCTGAGATTCAGCATAGGCTGGGAATCTCTGCACTCACACTGCACACAAGGCCAGCTCAAATTCATTTTAAAACCAAGAACGACCAAACCAAAACCTCGGTTTACCTTCCTAGTGTATCTGAGAATAGTTCTGCACTCCATCATTTTTTTTTTTTTTCCTTTTGAGACAGGGTCTCACTTTGTAGTTCAGGCTGGCCCTGAGCTCACTATGTAGTCCAGGCAAGCCTCGAACTCAGCAATCCTCCTGTCTCTGCCTCCCGAGTGCTGGGATGACAGGTGTGAGCCACCACGCACGGCAAGGTGGTATGTGGTATTGATTGCTGGTGGGTGTAAGTCACCACACCCAACATTGTATGTGGTTAACAGGGATTGAACTCAGGGCCTTGTGCTTGCGAGGCAGGCACCGGAACCACTGAGCTAACCCTCTGGCCCTCCATCTTTCTCTTTAAAAAAATTAATTAACTAACTGTGGGAGACAGTGTAAGAAGACACAGACAGAACCCTTGTGGCAAGCTCCAGTTCCCCATGAGTCCCATAGCAAAAGGATTAACAACCAAATAACAAATTGGGAGCCTCGAGGAAAAGGCTGAGCCTGGGCTTGTATTGCTACTCAGAGCCCAGCAACAGAAGGCCAAGTATCGCCCAAGCAGAGAGGGGCCAACTCCCTGAGCTCTCCTAGCACGCATGAAACAGGGCAGTTGCCCACGGTAATCTCTGTAATTGAAAATCCTGTAGGATGGGGAGACATCCTTAAATCCAATTTAAAACCAATAATCCTAGTAGTTGATCCTGCAGGGAAGGTCAGACGTCCCTGTGTCCGAGTAAGTAAGTTGTAAATCTGAGTAAATTGTCCGTAGTTGTTGACAACTAATCATTTTGGATTAGTGGGGGTGAAATCCAGGGCCTTCTCATGAAACTACCTCCCCAGCCCTTTAAAAACTTTTATCTTTTAAATTTAATACAGAGTCTGGTTAAATCCCTAAATTGTTCTCTTCCTGCCTCAGCCTCCTAGAATGGGATTGAATTTAATTTGGAAATGATTCTTGATCAGGGATGTAGTGCAGTGGTGCCATACCTCCTGGGCAAGCACAAGGCTCTGAGTTCAATCCCTGGTACCAGAAAAAAAATTCTTGAAAAAAAAAGAGAAAATAAAAGTAATTTTTTTTCTTTTCTTTTAGACAGGGTCTCCTTTGTAGTTCAGGCTGGCCCTGAGCTCACTATGTAGCCCAGGCAAGTTTTGAACTCAGCAATCGTCCTGCCTCTGCCTCCCAAGTGCTGGGATGACACGCATGAGTCACCATGCCCAGCACTGTGGTATGCGGTACCAATTGCTGCTGGGTGTGAGTCACCAGGCTTGGTCTTGTTGCATGTGGTTACTGGGGAGTGAACTCAGGACTTTGCACTTGCTGGGCAGGTGCTAGAACCACTGAGCTAAATCTCTGGCCCTAAAAATAATTCCCGAGTACTTTTCCTGTACATGTTCTTGGCGAGTTGTTACTTAAACGCCGAAGATATTTTCAAAGGCTAGGAAAGCTGGCCAGAGGGCTGCTCTGTTATCCCCTCTTTAGGATGTCGTTACAGCGATCTAGAGGTGACACTGAAGGGCGCTGGAGGGCGGGCGGGAGGACAGAGGGGCCGAGGGGGCGGAGGTCGGCCCCAGGGCGTGGGCGCTGGAGACAGCTGCAGCCCTCAGGGAAGCCAGGCTTCAAGCAGAGGGGGCGGTGGAGAGGCTGAGCAGGCCCCAGTCCCCGCAAGGACCTCCCTGCTGCCGGGAGGCCCCGGCTCACTCCCTGCGCCCCTGCGCACCGCGTGGCCTGCTCCCCACGGGCCCCACCTCATCGGTGGTACCTCAGCGACTGCCCTTGGGTTCGTGGCCTTTGTGTCCACTTCGCGGCCTCGTCCCATAAAACACCTTTGAGAAGCGAAGTGGACGGCCACCCGCTGTCTGGGCCCCTTCGTCCCCAGAAGCTCTTTCTCTCAGTAAATTCTTCCTGCTCTTAATGTCCACTGTTCCTAGAGCTCACTCTTGGACGTCAGGGAGCACCGCCGGGACCAGCAGGTTGGGGCGGTGGGCTCCCTGACGTGCCTTGAGGCTTGTGTGTCCTACGCCTAGAGCCTCTGCGCAGACTGTCCTGGACCTGCTCCAGGGGCCCGAAGAGCCAAAACAAAGCAAAGCTGAAGGGGAAGTGAGCTGCAGACTGAGGGGCCCAGAGGAGCGAAATCACCCATCCGAAACCAAACCCAGCGCTGCCCGAGGCTGAGCGGGAGGGAGGCGGGGGCGGGGCTTTCCCAGGGTTTTCACCCCTCCCGAAGAGTAGAAACGTCCAGTTCCGAGGGCATGGCCGCTCGCTTCCGAGCTCCCTCACAAGCCCTTCGTGGGCCCTGTCTTAACTCAGGGAATTTCCAGCCCGGCGACAGGACCCAGTGGCCCTTCTGGCCCTGGCTGGCTGCGCGGCCACATCACCTGTGCCACTCAAGCCGAGACCTGCCATGCCAGGTGGCAGAAGGGCCTCAGGCCCGAGCGCACAGGGAACCAATCGCCGCGGCGTCCACCGGGTTCGGGGACCTCAGGGTCACATCCACCCTGAGCACTGGGTGGTGTGACGGCAGCGTGGGGCTCAGCCGGCGTCGGAAGTGCAGGCTGGTCCCAACCAGGAAGCAGCTGCTTCCACTGCTGGGTCACGCTTGTCCCCAGTAATGTCGCTGAACATCTTTCACAGATATGGGACCCTTTTTCTGAGACAGGGTCTCCCCACGCAGTCTTTATGTACTCCGGTCTGTGAGCTCACTATGTAGCTCAGGCTGTCTTCAAACTAGCAGCGATCCTTCCGCCTCAGCCTCCAGGAGGCAGGAGGATTGCTTTGAGTTTGCCTGGCTGACAGCCATGTCAGTGGGGACAGTATCCCGGTTTTTGACAGGATCAGGGTTCAGAGGCAGGCGTGTGGGCTGGGTGAGGGCTGGCTAGGAGCGGCCATAGGTCCGGGCGGCGTGGCTTGCTGGCCTTGACACCCGGACATGTGACTTTCTGCCCCGCACCAGGATCCACCGTGCGGCACAGCTGGGACCAGAAACGGGCACTGAAGCTACATCAGGGCCGCGACCGGCATCCTCGGCGTCCTTAGCGTGGGCACTGCCCGGGCTCCGCGAGGGTCTCCTGCCTCCTGGCTGTGCTGTGCCTCCAGAGGGTCTTGGGTGTCAGTCACCCCCACTCACGTGCTGGTCCCGCCCACCCCAGGCCCAGCCAATCGGCAGGAGCTCTCCCCACAGCGGGGCGCCTCAGCCAGGCAGGTGCACTAGGCCAGGTGTCCGGTGTCCATCGCATGGACGCAGGTCTTTCTTTCCCTGTTTGGGTTTGATGTCATGGCTCCGCCATCTAAGGGCCCGTTTATTTACCCATTCCCATCACGCAGTGGTGTTAAGTCGCCTCTGCCCCAGCACAGATCTGCCTGGGGCCTGACTTCCGCGTTCAGGGCGAGGTGCCATCTTGTCTTCTCACGCGCTGCGCAGCAGAGGGCAGGGCCAGTGAACCGGCGAGGCGGGCTCCAAAGTCTACATGTGGGGCCTCCTCCCAGAACCGATGAGGTCTAAAGTTTAAAGTCCAGTTCCTCCCCGCAGCTGGCACGTGCGGATGCCAAGCTCTTGCAGCCCCCGTATCAGGGGCACATCACGGCCTTTCCCCCAGGCTGGGGACGCAGAAGCACTGGCATGGGAGCCGCTGCCCGGGCGAGAGGCCTGGAGAGGGAACTGGCCCTGGGTCTCCTCCGGGGCAGCTTTTACCGACCTCTTTGTCCCGTGCGGGCGCCCAGGAGCCCACCGGTTCTGGGCTCCTCCTTCACCCTCACCCTAGACTCTCCGAGCCAGGTGACTCCTGTCCTGGAGCAGGGGCGGGGCCGATGGACCCATAGTTTAGGCTAAAGGATTAATTAAATAGAGGGCAAATTTGAGACCCTGATGTTAATCTCGATGCCTGGGAACTTCCGGGGTCCTGCGTTCTTTGCTTGCTGTTTGTCTTCTCATTGCTTGAGTTTAGCTGCCTTTGTCTTTCTAATTTCTCAGGCTTGAGCTGCAGAGGTGAAAATGGCCTTATTAATTTTTTTTTTGAGACAGGGTCTCGCTTTTTTGTAGTTTGGGCTGGCCCTGAACTCACTATGTAACCCAGGTTACCCTCAAACTTCTGGCAATCTTCCTTCCTCTGCCCCTGAGTGCTGGGATTATGGGCATGAGCCACCAGTCCAGCATTGTAGTACTGATCAAACACAGGATTTTGCACTTGCCAGGCAGACGCCGGAACCCATGAGCTAAATCCCCAGTCACTGCCTTATTAATTTCTTTTCTTTTTTTTTGGTAGTACTGGGGATCGAATTTGGGCCCTTGTGCTTCCAAGGTAGGTGCGATACCACTTGAGCTAAATCCCCGGCTGCCTTATTAATTTCTAATAAAGCTTGATGCCAATGAGTCAAGTATGGTGGCTCACACTTGTAATCCCAGCACTCCGAAGGCTGAGGCAGGAGGATTGCTTTGAGTTTGAGGTCACCCTTGCGGGACCCACCCTGAGACAGCCACACCCAGCAGCTGAAGGGTGGGCAGGTGTGAGGGCCTGTCCCCATTTGCTGGGCGCCCTGCCCCCGGCCCGTCCTCCCCAGGGCCACTCTGTCCTGTCCCCGGAGCCCAAGGTCTCGGACGCAGTGGCCACAGGCCCTGGCCTGAGTCCAGGCTGTTTTGTGCAGGAAGGTGAATCTGGGCCCTGCCTGTGAGTGGATGGGAGCAGACATCCTGGCCAGCACTGGACTTCCTGTGCTCAGTTTGAATTCTGCCTGGATTACACTCGAAATTCAATAATTAAACATAGAAAATGTTTTAGACTTCGCCAGCAGTGAGGAGCAACTGAAAACGTGAAAACCGCTGGAGGTGCTGAAGGACAGGCAGACAGCATAGGAGAGGGCAGGGCGGCCCTCAGTCGCTGTGGACAGGTCCTGAGGGACACCAGAGGAGGATGTGACTGTGGCTTGGGGACAGGAAGCATCTGTCAGGCCCCAGAGGGGCCCGTGTCCCCCGAAGGCACGCCCCCGGGCAGGATTGACTCCCTCCTGCCAGGCCTGGCCACAGTGGGCACAGAGGGCCTGGGAGCTCAGGCCGCCCACATCCCTAGGCAAGCAAGGAATTTCCCTCCGGCTCAGGACTTCAGATTCCAGGAGGGAGTTTGTTTTGTTAAGTAGATTTTTTTCCCTCTGGAGACAGATAAAGCAAAGTTCAGAAGCTTAGCATGGGGTTTTCAGAACTGGTACACTAATGTTTAAAAACAATTTCCAGCATTTCCTCAGAGGATGAAAACCGTAGGGTGTCCTTCCAGCTGCAGGCTGGGCTGAGACAGCTCGCCAGAAAACTGCCAGGAAGAAAAAGCCAGGCTTCTGGCTTCTCCCTGCACCTCAAGGTCGCGGACTCTGCCCGCTCCCGGTGCCCAGCCCGGCGGCCCAGAGGGCAGCCAGCAGCCCTGCCGCCCTGGCCGCCGCTCTGCCGGGACCTGCGGCTCCGGGACCCTAACCCAGCCTCAGTAAAGCACTCATGAGGTGATTAAAATAAGAGGAGAGCCTTGCGGGAGGTGGGCCAGGGGGAGAAAGGCAGGGAGCGCAGGGCTGAGCGGGCAAGGCGCGGGGGCGGGGGGGGCCGGCGCCCCGCACCCCCGCAGCTGCGCGCTGGGCTCCTGGCCCCGCGAAGGCCCCGCCCGCGTCCGCTGGCCCCGGGGTGTCCTCCAGCCGGCTTCGCCTCTCCGCAGGCCCCAGCCTTCCTGGCCTTGGGGCAGGGAGGGTGGGCCGCACACCCTGGCAGTTCCGGCGCAAGGGCTGAGCGGACGCGAGGTCCTCATTCCCGTGGAGAGCCAGCGGGACTTCCGGGTCCTGAGTTCTTTGTCTTCTAGTTGCTGGAGTCGGCTTGTTCATTTTTAATAAAGCTCCGGAGGCCCCAGCCTGTGCTAACCCCTCCACAGTGCCCTCAGTTCCGAACTGCTGCCCTGAGTGTGAGGCAGGCCCAGGACACCACCCACCCCAAGGCTCGGAATTCAGGCCTTGGTGTTCAGAGAGGGAAACTTGTCCTGTTTTTCTGCTTCTACTTTTAGTACATTTTAGGCCTCAAGAGTGTTCTGTCACTCACGCCTGTCATCCCAGCCCTCAGGAGGCAGAGGCAGGAGGATTGCTGAGTTCGTGGTTTGCCTGGGCTACACAGTGAGCTCAGGGCCAGCCTGAACTACAAAGCGAGACCCTGACTCAAAAAAAAAAAAATCCATTTTAAAATCTCAGGTTCTTGTCCAGGGAAAGCCAAAGGGGACCCCTGCCTTCTCTGAAAGGCCTAATGCCCAGGCACCAGGGCTGAACGCAGGGAGTTGCTGCCCTCTAGTGGACCAGTAGCGCAAGGCTCATTGCTAAACTTGGAAGTTAAAATTTGATTTTCCCTATTTTGAAATAATTCATTTTAGAGATGGAGGGACCTTCTTATTTTTGGAAAGGGTCTCACTGAGTAGTTAATACTGGCCTTGAACTCACTATATAGTCTAGAGTGTCCTCAACCTTGTGGTGACCTTCCTGCCTCAGCCCCCAAGACCGCCCAGAAGAAGGGACTTTGAGATGTCATCTGTGGCAGGCAGGGCAGTGTATTCCTGTTATCCCAGCACTCTGGGAGGCTGAGGCAGTAGGATTGCCAATTTCCCAGCTTGGACAATTTAGCAATTTAGGGTGCTTTACATCTAGATGTCCTCCGGACATGATGTACTCGTAGGTGGGACTTCGGAAAGGTGTTTGTTTGGGTCTGGGCTGTCCAGCGGCGTGGTCTGCTTAGGAGGTCACTGCGGGCCAGCATGAGCTGCCCTTATTCCCCTCTGCTGCCTGGGGCCAGGAAGTGAGCTCTGCTCCCCGGATCACGCTAGCCCTCCTCAGAGCCAACTGACAAGATAAGCTTCTGCAGGTGGCGGATATGGTGTCAGAGCTGAGGCGGTGACAATGACGGAGATCCAGCTGTTGCGCAGTGGAAGGGCCTGATCGCACCGGCCTGGCCTGACTGCCTCTTTGGAGGGGACCCAGCCCCAGGCCCTGCCTGCCGGGGATCACAGGGAAACCCCTTCCCTGCTCAGAACTTGAGAGGGACGGCTTTTAAGGAGGGGTCGCTTCCCGTTTTCTCTTTTTTTTTTTTTGAGACAGGGTCTCGCTTTGTAGTTCAGGCTGGCCCTGAGCTCACTATAGTGCCCAGGCAAGCCGCCACAAACTCAGCAATCCTCCTGTCTCTGCCTCCCGAGTGCTGGGATGACAGGCGTGAGCCACCACTCCTGGCATTGTGGTATGGGGTGTTGATTGTTGGTGGGCGTGAGTCTCCACGCCCAGCATTATATGTGGTTACCGGGGATCGAACTCAGGACCTTGCGCTTGCAAGGCAGGCGCCGGAACCACTGAGCTAACCCTCCGGCCCTGCTTCCTGTTCTCTTAGACCCTGTGCAGGAGTCTCAGGAACTCTGAGCTGGCCGTGCTGGCACTGGCCAGGGCACGCGCCTTCCCCAGCTCTTGAGCTCTCTATCCCCGGAGAAGGCAGGCAGGGCACTGCTGGGTGTGCCAGCAGGGCGGCAGCCCAAGAGATGCCCGTGAGTGCTGTACTAATAAAGGGGTGACTGAGGAGTGGCATCTTTTTATATTTAGTCTCTGATTCTTTGTTTTCTCCAAATAACATTTCAAATATGCTTTTATTATTTTGCTCACATATTATTTACAGATGAGGGAGTCAGCTGGTGGACTGAGTCAAGTAATGAGGGCAAAGCTAGTATTGATAAAGGGGATGTAGGATATGGTCATACACACCTGTAATCCTGGCACTGGAGAGGCTGAGGCAGGACGATTGCTGCAAGTTTAAAGCCAATTTGTGCTATATAGTGACACCCACCTCAAAACAAAAGTAAACAGAAAGGCCGGGTGTGGTGGCTCAGGCCTGTAATCCCAGCACTCGGGAGGCAGAGGAAGGAGGATTGCTGAGTTCCAGGCTTGCCTGGGCTACATAGTGAGCTCAGGGCCAGCCTGAACTACAAAGCGAGACCCTGTCTCAAAAAAAAAAAAAAGTAAACAGAAAGGAAAGACGGGGGAGCAGGAAGACACTGCAGACAGCCTCAGGGCTGTGAGTGCCATTTACGTGTTTGGTGCCTGATTAGCTCACAGGGAAGCCGCTGCATGGCATGCTGATGCAGCTATCTGAGCAAACAGCTCCAGGTGTTTCTGGTGCTCCAGAAGCTCTCAGGCCTTCACCCAGCCGGCCCTTCCCCCAGGAGCGCTAATGCCCACGGTGGTATTGTGAGGCAGGTGCCGAGATGTCAGTGGGCCAGGGACAAAGGGCGCCCAAAATAATACGTCTTGCGGGTGACAACTAATAACAAAGGCCTCCGTGTAGACGACGTGGGTGATCATTGGTTGGCGCTCAGGCGGTGAGGTGCAGGGCCTCTTCCTAGAACGAGGCACACAGCATTCCTGCCGCCCTGGCAGCCCGGCGAGTGAGTCCAGGGAAAGGTCTTCCCTGGGGCTGGGACCTCACTGAGGTTAGAACTGATATTCCGGAAATTTCTGTCTTCAGTTTCTTCCAAGACTCAGGCCGTGAGGGAACCCGCAGACCCTCTGCAAAGAGCAAGAAGACATTGCGATCAGCGTCATGAGCCCCAGCCCGGACTCGAGGAAGTGTGAAAGGTGTCAGAGGCCGGTGAGGGCTGAGCTCTTGACTTTGCAACACGCGCGATCCGAGCCTCCGCACGGCCGTGTGTCTTGACTGAATTCTTTCATCAAGGACATAGAGGACCTAGAGGCTGGTTCAGGACCCGGCTTCCTGTTGGCATCATCTGCTGGCTGGGTATTAAAGACAATTTTGGTTTGTCTATCACCATGGAATTTTTGGCTTCTGTCTCAGGAGTTTAAAACGTTGAGTGATCAGATCGGAGATTTAGCTCAGTGGTTCCAGTGGCTGCCTAGCAAACACAAGGCCCCTGGTCCAATCCCCGGTAACCACATACAACAGTACCGGGCGTGGTGACTCAGGCCCTCCAGCAATCGGTACCACATACCACAGTGCCGTGGTGGCTCACGCCTGTCATCGCAGCACTCGGGAGGCAGAGGCAGGAGGAGGGCTGAGTTCCAGGCTTGCCTGGGCCTGGGCTCCATAGTGGGCTCAGAGCCGGCCTGAACTACAAAGCGAGACCCTGTCTCCAAAAAAAAAAAAAGCCAAACCAAACCAACCAACCAACCAAACAAACAAAAGACAAGCAGTGATGAAAACGATCAGAAAAAAACCACGTTTGTGTTTGGAAGGACCCTCATCGTCTAGGCAGGCAGGGTGAGAAAAGGCGTCCGCAAAGGCAGCCCTCAGATCCCGCGGTGACGGGGCAGCTCACACCGTTACAGAAACAGCGCAGGGTAAACCACGATGCCCATGGCGCGGCTCCTGGGCCGCTCAGCAAAGGATTCCCCTCTCCCACTCCTCAGAAGAGGCACAGGTCGCAAGGCCGTCGCCTCGGAACCCTCGTGACGCCAGCCCCGCCCCCTCCGGCCCAGTGCAGGCCGGGACGTGTAGTTCTGGCAGTCACGCGCCTGCCCGCCCCGGCGACTTCCTGCAAGTCCGGAAGCCGAGGAGGGTTAAAACGTCTACGCTTCCTTACTCTGCCTCTTAGTCCCGCAGATTGATAGAGTGACCAACCAATAAATGTTCGTCATTGTGCTTTCTATCATTTGATTGGCTCTGAGGTTTGCAACGCCCACGGAAACTTGCAGAGAATTGGCTGAACGCTCAGTTTTGAAAATCGTAGATTTCGCCCGCGCTCCGCCTCCCCGTTGCTGCTGGGCGTAGTGAACGCTGACCTGGAGCGAGTCCGTCTGGCGGGCGGGGACGAGCGGGGTCGGGACCTGACGACAGACGTGAGCGAGGAGCCTGAGGCGGCGGGCGCCGGGTGAGTGGTGGTCCCGCGCCCCGTCCCGTGCCCTGCGCCCCGCGCTGCCTGTCGTGACAGGCCGATGGCGTTTCTCCGCCCGCCGCCCGAGCCGCGTGTTAAACCGTCCCAGAGGCCGAGGGGCGCCTGCGTGCCCCCGTCGGGTCTGGTGGGATTCCTGCGGACCCGGGGAGGCGCTGGCCTCCGGGGCTCCTGCCCTGAGCCTCCGGACCGGCAGGCGAGAGCGCCGTTTAAACCCAGGCCCCGCCCCCGACGTCCCGGAGACTTCGCCTTCATTTTGATTTGGATTCCTCGTCTGCGCACCGGTGGCCCGGGGGGGTGTGGTGAGAGCCACTGGGTACGACTGAGCGGGGCGGGGGGCGGGCGCGGGGACAGACCCATCACCTAGAAGGCGGTAGAGAGTGCACATCTCCCTGCAGCCCGAAACTGCGGGAGGCGCGCGGGGTCCGGTCCGTACTGGGGGTGGCAGCTGTCTGCGGAGCAAGGTGAGCTCCCCTGCCCGAGGGTGTCAGAAACTCGATCGGGTTCTCGAGGGCTGGCTGGATTCCAGGTTTTTATTGCTCTTCCTCATTTTTTTTTTTTTTTTTAAAGACAGGATCTGGCTATGTAGTTCAGGCTGGCTTTGAACTGGATGGAGATCCTCTTGCCTCAGCCTCCTGAGTGCTGAGATTACAGGAGTGTGCCACCATACCTGGCATCCCTGGAGCCTGACTGATTTCTCCACCCCTGACTGTTCTAGTTTATGGCGACCTTTTATTTTTTTTTTTTTTTGAGACAGGGTCTCGCTTTGTAGTTCAGGCTGGCCCTGAGCTCACTATGTAGCCCAGGCAAGCCTGGAACTCAGCAATCCTCCTGCCTCTGGCTCCCGAGTGCTGGGATGACAGGCATGAGCCACCATGCCCGGTGCTGTGGTATGTGGTATTGATGGCTGGTGGGCGTGAGTCTCCACGCCCAGCATTGTATGTGGTTCCCGGGATCGAACTGAGGACCTTGTGCTTGCCAGGCAGGCGTCGGAACCACTGAGCTAAATCTCCAGCCCTATGGTGGCCTTTTTATCAGCGGCCAGGCTTTTAAGCTTTTCATTATGTAAGAAATCCAGTGCTTGTTTGGAATTTGTGACCAAGTGCTCAACTACTTTGCCACTTTGAACAAAGACTGTAAGAAGTTATCCAGGTGTAGCTGCTCTCTTCAAACTTTTGGCTTGCATGAACAATTTTCTCTCTGCTCGGCTTTACTGGAGTCGGACATGCAGCTGGGCTGGGGTCTAGCTGCAGGGCCCAGCAGGTGCTGGGAACAGTGCATAGCAGGGCGCAGCACCGAAGCTTTTGCCCAGAGCCCGAGCATCTGCATGGTTTGCCCTTCCCTGATCGGTGCCACCCTTGGCATCCAGGGTGGTGGGGATGTGTCTGCCTGTCCTAACCTGTGCACTTTGGATTCTTTTGGGGTTTCTGGGTGTGGTGTTGCTGGCCTAGGGCGTTCTGATGGGTGCTTCAGTTCAATCCACCAAAACCAGGCCTGTGCCTGGCTCCGGGCTCCGAGTGAGACCGAGACAGACGAAGACTGGCCTTCTATGGGCCGAGACTGGCACAACACAGATAACCCCTCGCTCAAGTCCTCTGCAGGAGTTCATGGCCGGGGGGTGTAAGAAATGATCTCATTTGTCCAGACCAAGAAAGGGAGCAGGATTCCAGAGGCAGCAAAAGTGAGGCTTTCAATTGAAAACTCTTGCAAGAGCGGTGTCTGTGCAGAGAGAGGCACCCTCTGACTAAGAAGCTGTGTCTCCGCTTTTAACTCCCAGGAGAGCCCCTCCCCCCCTCGGCCTGGGATGGGGCTCACGGTCTGTCCCGAGGAATTCTTTCATCCACACCTGTTGCTCCCTTCTCATCCTCTTCTCCTTCTGTATTTTTCTTTGTAGTTGTTTTTAGCTATTGGCTTCTCAGAATTGGAGAAGGCTTGTTTAACAGCTACCTTTGTACCCCAGAATCTCCTCTCTGGAGTGAGTCTTGGTACAGCCTGGGTGTCCTCTCTGCTAGTTGACTGAGCTGTCTAAGAATAAGAACTTATTACAGTGGTTAATGAAATATGAACCAATTAAAAATATTTTTTACCTCTTACAGGGGCTACTTTAGATTGGTGGTCAGGCCCTCCTAAGTCATCTGAGGTCCAAGTGTTGAAGCTTCACAAAGTAGGAGACAGTGTCCAGATGGAGGGCAGAGCTTGTGTGAAGAATGAGGCCAGTGTGCTTGGAGGTCAGGCCCCAGGTGTCCCCTGAAGCCCCAGCCTGACTTGACGTCAAGCTGCACAGCGGCCGGGGTCAGCAGCCAGCCTCTGCCAACCTGAGGGCTGACTGAGCTGGGCGCCGCTCTCCTTGGCTTTGGAAGTGCAGGCCAGGGTGGAGGGTTGTGTTCTGTGCGAGGCGTGCCGTCTGTTAGGGTGACGGCTGCCAGACACTCGCGCCCCTTTTCATTCACCCAGTCGGACCCTTGATAAGTCCCTGCCATGTTAATAGAAAACCAATCACCTGGGACTCCGGCGATGTTCATACCCGGCTCTTACGGAAGGTTCCTAAGCTCCCGGGGTCTTGAGGAAGACTGAGCTGTTGTTCCGCGTTGTCCCCTACCCAGTACTGAGGACAGATGTTCCTAGAAGCGAGACACTGTTTATCTGCTGCCCCACATTCCCTCCGAGGCTTGTGGGTGCCCTGGAGAGCATATCCCTGGCCACCTTTCCTTACGTGCTCTGTGGCATGCAGGCTTTGATTCTCCGGCTCTGATTCTGAGGGGTGTTTGGGTCCGTGGGTGATTGATGTGCTTGTGCCTGGGCACCCTACGTGGAGCACAGGAGGCTGTGCCTTAGGGTCCCTGCGTGTGAGCAGCACCTGCAGAGCAGAGCAGGCTGCGAGGGCGACAGGCAGGAAGACGCTGCTCCACCTGTGAGGCTGCGTCGGGTGGACTCGAGGCGCGGCCCTGCCTGTGGGAGGGGCTTTGATGGCACGAGGGGGACGCCCTCGCCGTGGACGTGAGCTGCAGGGTCAGGGCTGGGCTCTGGCTGGCGAGGACGGAGGGCTGGGCGCTGTGCCTAGCAGCTATTCCTCGGGACAAGGTCGCGGTCCCGACCCTGAGCCCTGTGCCTCTTGCCCCTGCGTCATTAGACGGAGCCATCATGGGGACGGCGGCACCGGGGCCGGTTCACCTGCTGGGCCTGTGCGACCAGAAGCTCATGGACTTTGTGTGCAACTTGGACAACAAGGACCTGGTCTGGCTCCGGGAGATCCAGGAGGAGGCCGAGCGCATGTTCACCCGGTGAGGGGCAGCGAGCGCAGCCCCCTCCTGCTGCCTCCCAGTGCCCTCTGTGCCAGGGCAGGCCTCCCGGGGCCGGGGCAGGGAGGGGTCCTTGCCTGGCTCCTCGCGGCTGAGGGGCTGCCTTGCGGCATCCTGGGAGGGAGCCCCTTGCCCCCCCGGGTCCCCCTGAGGCGGGCCAGGAGGAGGGCGGGCTGCAGTCCCCAGGGAGCCTCACTGGTGCCCATCGGCCCCAACAGAGAGTTCAGCAGAGAGCCGGAGCTGATGCCCAAGACTCCTTCTCAGAAGAATCGCCGGAAGAAGAGACGGGTCTCTCGAGTTCAGGATGAAAACAGAGACCCCATCCGGAAAAGGTGGGAGGGCCGCAGACCCAGGCAGTGGCTTCTGTGGGAGCTAGGGATGCGAAGCTTTCAAACCACAGAGTCCAGAGTGCGCGCGCGCGTGTGCATGCGTGTGCACGTGTGCGTGTGTGTGTGTCTGGGTCTGGAGGAAGGGAAAGCCTAGGAAAGGAGCAGGAAGCCGACCTCCGTTGGTTGAGTGGCCCGAAAGAGTGCGCAGGTGCTGGGCCCACTCGTGACGCCGGTCTGGTTCCCCGTTGGAGGCCACGGATGCCCTGTGCCCGGGTGCAGCCCAGCCCAGCTCCTGACAGTTGCGTGACCCCGAGTGGGGCAGCACTGCGGCTTGGGGCCGCCTGCCTTGCAGGTAGCGTGAGAGCGGAGGGGTTTGCACAGGGCGGAGGCGCACCGGCCCCTGGCCTCGAAGGGCTGTGTGCCTCCCTGTGACTAGCAGTTCCTGGGGAGCTGAACCCCCCGGGGTCCCGCGGCAGGAGGGGCGGGGCTCGTGCCAGACCCAGATCTTTGTCTCCAGGCCCTCTTGACTCACGCTGAAACGCCCCACTCGATTTTGGGGTGCTCCCTCCCCTGCAGGCTCTCAGCCGCTGCTCTTCCCCTCACAGGTCATCCCGGCGGAAGCTCCGGAGTGGCCGGCTGAGCTCCCAGCACCTGCGTGCCCAAGACAAGGCCCAGAAGCTGGCCGCAGTGGGCGGGGAGCAGGGCTCCCCTGTGCTGCGGAGGGTGACCCGTGCTGCCGTCGCCGCCGCTGCCGCCTCCCAAGCGTCAGCTGCTCCCTCGCCCACGCTGAGGCCCCCCGGGGAGTGGGCCAGGAGGCCCGTGGTGGAGATTGGCACCGCCGAGCGCCACAGCGCCGAGAAGCGGCTGGCCCAGCTCGTGGCCCCCTCGACCCTGCTGCAGGCTGAGGCCCCAGCTGGAGCTCCGCAGGGCGTCCCGGCCGTGGCTCAGGAGTCGACTCCCGAGAAGCCCGTCACCGTGAGCGCCCTGGTGACCACCCCACAGGACCCCCGGGGCCGAGGCGCTGGCACAGGGCGTTCTGCCTGCAAGCTCAAGATTGCACAGGCTCTCCCCGGCCCCCAGGGCTCACCCGGCTCCCCAGACGCCCCGTGGCGGGAGCGGGCACTGCTTCCCATCCGGCTGGACAGCAACACTGCCTCAGGCTCCCGGGCTGTGCGGCGAAGCCTGATGGCCCCGGAACCCCAGGATACGCTGGCCCAGAAATACTCCCTGGTAGCCAAAGCGGAAGGCTCCAGCCGCAGGTCGAGCAGGAAGATGGCCGGGAGCACAGCCCCAGAGCCTGCCGCCTCTGCCCGCATCATCTGTGAGTGGGCTGGGGCAGGAGGGCTCTCCCTGCGCTTCCGTGGAGCAGACGTGCCCGGCCGGCGGGCCAGGTGCAGATGGAAGTGCTGTCATGGCCGCGTGTGGCCTGCGGCTGCCACGCTGGGTGATAAAGGTCCCGCGTCCCGGGCCGTGGCCCTTGCAGCTGGGGAAGCCTGGCCTGTGGGGCCGACGTGGCCTCTCCTGTTCCTGCACTGCGCTGCTCCAGGAATCCGGGCCTGGTCTAGGGGTGGGGCCTCTTGCGAGCGGGCTCATGGTGGAGAGATGAGTGCCAGGCCAGGAGCCGGTGGCTTGTGTGAGGGCGCTGTCTGCCCAGCTGCTGGCTGTCCAGGCGGTACCGGCAGAGCCGGAGACCAGCAGGACAAGCGTGGGCTGCGTCTCCTCACACGGGGCGCGGAGCAGGAGCCCTGAGCGAGGAGTGCAGGGCAGGGCCTCGGCTTGTGCATGTGAGGGACCAGGGACATGGCGGGCGCAGGAGCCTGGGCTGAGCCCCGTGTGGCTCCTGACCCCGGACGGCACGGCCGGTGAGTGAGCGGCGGCCGAGCGGACTGTGGGCCCCGAGGCATCCTCTCCTTAGCTGACCCAATCGCAGGGCCACGCGCTTTCTCTGATGTGCCGCGCAACGTCTTACAGCTGCCCGGAACCATGCGCCCCAGGGAGAAACCTGGGGTGCGAGGGCACGGGTGGTCCCTCTGGGCACCCTGGGTCTGCACCACCCCCAGTGCCGGCTGGGCACACTGGGCCAGCTACCATCAGGTATCAGGAAGCAGTGTTCCTGATGATGAGTGTGTCCTTTCAGCATTCTACTTTGGATGTTTATGGGCTCGTTTTTAAAATTATTCTTTTTGTTTTTTTTTTGAGACAAGGTCTCGCTTTTTAGTTCAGGCCGGCTCTGAGCTCACTATGTAGCCCAGGCAAGCCTCGAATTCAGCAATCCTCCTGTCCTTGCCTCCCGAGTGCTGGGATGACAGGCGTGAGCGACCACGCCCGGCACTGTGGTGTGTGGTATTGATGGCTGGTGGGTGTGAGTCTCCACGCCCAGCATTCTGTGTGGTTACCGGGATCGAACTCAGGACCTTGTGCTTGCGAGGCAGGCACCGGAACCATTGAGCTAAATCTCGGCCCTTAAAATTATTCTTTTTTTTTTTTTTGAGACAGGGTCTCGCTTTGTAGTTCAGGCTGGCTCTGAGCTCACTATGTAGCCCAGGCAAGCCTCGAACTCAGCAATCCTCCTGCCTCTGCCTCCCGAGTGCTGGGATGACAGGCGTGAGCCACAATGCCCGGCACTGTGGTATGTGGTATTGATGGCTGGTGGGCGCGAGTTTCCACGCCCAGCATTGTACGTGGTTACCTGGGCTTGAACTCAGGACGTTGCACTTGCGAGGCAGGCGCCGGAACACTGAGCTAACCCTCCGGCCCCCTTAAAATTATTCCTAATGAATGTGTTGTTCTATGGGACAGACTCAGTTCACTCATTTTTAGGGTGTCTTCTGTACCTCCTTTTCTTTTTGAGACTGGGTCTTGCTGTAGAGTTCAGGCTGTCCTGGAACTCTCTGTGTAGCCCAGGCTGGCCTTAAACTCTCAAGTGCCTCAGCCTCCCACGTGCTGGGATTGCGGGTGTGCCTGCTGAGCCACGCGGTCCTTTCCTGTCGCTGCGACCCGACCTGGACCTGAGCCCTAACGGGGGGAGGTGCTTTGGCTCCGGTTCTGGGGGTGTTAGTCCCTTGCTCTGGGCTGCACCGGGCAGCTCCTCAGGGCATGACTAGCTGCTGGAGTGAGGAAGGAAAGGAGAATTGGGGTGTAGGACCCTGGTCCCCTCGGATCCCTGCCCATCTGAGTCTCGCACATACCGGCCTCAAGGACCTCTGTGGCTCAGAGGCGCGAGGGGCCGTCTGTGAGCCTGCACCTGCCCGAGCCCAGGCCTGTGGCTGCGCCTCCTGGCTCTTGTGCGAGTTGGACAGTGGGGACTGGGGCGAGCGGCGGATCGTGGCGGATGGCGTGTGCCGGGCTCAGGCCTCTGTCTCCCGCGGAGGCTGGTTTCCCGGCCGGTTGCTGACAGCATCTTCTGTCCTGTTTCCCACAGGTCATAGCTACCTGGAGAGGCTTCTGAATGTTGAGGTGCCCCAGAGAGTTGGGTGAGTTCAGGCCCAGGCATGGCGCCTCCAGCGGCCAGGCAGGCACAGCAGGGCAGGGGATGGGGTGGGCCAGGCAGAAGGACTAGGTGCCCGGGCAGCCCCGCCCTTGGCCTGACTGGTCCAGCCGGGGGCAGCTATCACGGGTGTCAGACTGCACCCCAGGGTGGGCTCTGGGGTGTGGCAGAGGCTGACTGGCCTCAAGGTGCGAGAGCGGAAGGGGTGGCCTGGACACTGCTCCTTTCTGGGGGCCGCGTCCTGCCATCGCTGGCCTGGCCCCTCCCCCTTGCGCGTGGGGAGACTGGGCCTCTGGGTAGGGCTGGCGCGGGTGCTGCTGGGCAGGGCTGTGCCAGCTCCTAGTGCGTCTCTGCATGCAGCAGACCGGGGGCAGCAGGTCAGGGCTGTGCCAGCTCCTCCCTGGCTGGGGCTCTGCTGGGGCCCAGGTGAGCCAGGCGCACAAGCCCAGGGGGTGCTCGGAATGGCCGCGGTCCCCGCCAGGGCAGGGGACCCACAGTGCCCACTGTGCTTTCAGCCCTAAGCCAGAGGAGCCCCGCAGGGAGGCCGAGCCCGAGGTAAGGTGGCGGGGGCAGACTCGGGCTTGGGACTCCTGTGTCACAGCCGCCCAGGCCAGCCCAGGCCTGGCGGCGCCCACGCTGTGCCCTCCACAGGACCCTGGGAGCGGCGGGAATACCTTGCTGACCCACAGTGCTACCAAGACTACTGTTTGCTCGCCGGACTCCCAGCCAGCCCCTGGCGGCCAGGAGACGCCCCCCAGAGGGCAGCAAGGTGAGCGTCCTGCCTGCCACAGCAGGCAGGTTGTGGTCCTCGCCCTGTCCTGTGTCCACTCCTCGCTCCACGCCTTGCGGAGCAAAAGCCCAGCGAGGAGTGGACCCGCAGGCCTGGGCCGCGGCTGCAGCCCTTGGTGTCCGAGCTTGGGGTGGGTGCTGGCCTGGCCTTGAGCTTGTCCCGAGGTGGGGAAGGACCCCGCGGGCTCCGGGGTGCGGCACAGCCCTGAGCAGCCGCTGAGAGCTGGCACATTCATCACAGTAGGCTGAGCCTTGGTGGCTGGCCCACGGCCCTGGGGCTTCCGTGGGGGCAGAGCTCTGCCCTGCACCTCCTGTGGCCACTCAGCTGGAGGCGCCCTATGTGCTGTGGGGTCTTCTGTGTCTGTGCTCGGGACCAGTGGACGGGCACGGGTGAGGCTCTGAGGAGACCCTCCTGCCACTCCTGGCACGGACACTGGGCGCAGAGGCACGGGCAAGGCCCGGGCCCACGTGATGCAGTGCGTGAAGGTCCCTCTGGGACAGGCGGTGCTGAGGCCCAGCGAGGGACCTGCGCCCACTTGGCCGCCACTGTGGCGTGTGCCAGCTCCTTCACAATGCCGCCTGGGCCCTGCACGCACCAGTCACTGTCTTCACGGTTGCAGCGGACGACGCCGAGGGACACCAGGAGCCGCCCCGGAGCATCAGGTGTGCCCCTGTCCGGCGCCTGCACGGGGCCACGTGACCCGGGCAGGAGCCCATCCCCCTGTGTCGCGGCTCTGTGGCCTGGTGCTTCCTCCCCATGGAGTGGGGAGCAGGGCAAAGTGGGGCCATGGCTGTGTCCTTTCCATTCCCCGTGACCTTGCGTGGGCCGCGTTGGCGCCGGGAGGCCCGGTCCGGCCACCCTGACGCTGCCCGGCTGGACAGGAGGAAGCGCAGCTACAAGCGGGCGGTGCGCGACCCGGAGGAGGAGCTCTCCCTGGTGGACGAGGAGCTGCAGCCCCCCAGGAGCAAGACGCCGTCCCCGCCCTGCCCGGCCCACAAGGTGCGCGGGCTCTGCCTCCCGGGCGCGGCCTGCCTGCCAAGGCCTGACGCCGACCAACCAGGCTCTGTGCCTCCCTAGGTGGTGCGGCCCCTGCGGACCTTCCTGCACACCGTGCAGAGGAACCAGCTGCTCATGACGCCCAGCTCCGCCCCACGCAGCGCCGTCATGAAGTCCTTCATCAAGCGCAACACCCCGCTGCGCGTGGATCCCAAGGTGAGGCCGCCTGCCAGGCTGCCCGCCCTGGGCCCAGCGGCGATGGCTGTGGGCACGTGTGTGGGGCCTGGCTCGGCTGCGAGCGGGAGGCTCTGGCCTGCGAGTCGGGCTCTGTCCCCTCGTGTCCAGGAGAAGGAGCGGCAGCGCCTGGAGAGCCTGAGGCGGAAGGAGGAGGCCGAGCAGCTCCGCAAGCAGAAGGTGGAGGAGGAGAAGCGGCGGCGACGGGAGGAGGAGAAGCTGTAAGGGGTTGGCGCCCCCTCGCGCCCAGCCCGAGGCCCTGCCCTGCCCCGCGGCCCGGGCTGACGCCCGCCGACGCCCGCCCTGCAGGAAGCGCGAGGAGCGCCACCGCAAGGTGCTGCAGGCGCGGGAGCGGGTGGAGCAGCTGAAGGAGGAGAAGAAGAAGCAGATGGAGCAGCGGCTGGCCCAGCTCGAGGAGAAGACTGAGAAGGTGCGGCCGGGCTGAGGGCGGCTTGGGGCAGGGCGGAGCGCGGCGGCCCGGTGGCACCTGCGATGGTTCTGCAGGCCAAGGAGGAGCGGCAGGCCGAGGAGAAGGCCAAGAAGAAGGCCATGGCCAGGAAGATGGAGGAGGCGGAGGCGCGGAGGAGGCAGGAGGAGGAGGCGCGGCGGCTCCGGTGGCTGCAGCAGGTGCGTGGGCGGAGGCGGGCCTCCGGGCTGGGCCTGTGGCTGCGGGCCGTGCTTCTGGCCCCGTGGCAGGTTCACAGGCCTCCGGCCAGGCTGGGCCCCTCTGTGTGGGCCGCGGCCTGAGGGTGAGGCCCACGTGCACCTGGACCCAGACGCCCCTCTCGGCCGTGTCCTCGTCTGCGGCTGCGGCAGCTGCCGTGCGGGCCTCCCGTGCCCTGCCTCCTGGGAGGACGCTCTGTGGCCGGGCCTCGCAGAGTGTGGCGCTGCCCTGAGCGTGGTGTGGACGAGCCTGCAGCCCCCGACGGAAGCCCTGTTGGCTGCGAACAGGCTGTGCCTCTCCTTGGCGTCCGGTCCCAGCGCACTTGCGGGGTCTGCTGCAGGCGTCCCAGGAGCCACTGCAGCTGGCCATGGGCCCTGCGGCCCCCGCGCCCTGAGCCACCCCATCCCCCGCAGGACGAGGAGGAGCGGCGCCACCAGGAGCTGCTGCAGAGGAGGAGGGAGGAGGAGCAGGAGCGGCTGCGCAGGGCAGCGGAGGCCCGGCGGCTGGCCGAGCAGCGGGAGCAGGAGCGGCGGCGGGAGCAGGAGCGGCTCCAGGCAGAGAGGTGGGCGCCGCTGTGCTGCCCCCCGCCCGGGGGAGGGGCTCCCGGCCACACCGCAGCCCAGCTTTCCTCGGCCAGGCGTGCACTGGCAACAGATGTCCGTCTCACAGAGCAGGGCAGCGGCGGCCTGCAGGCCTGGGACCCGAGGCTGTGCAGTGACTGGCGTTCCCCCCGGGGCAGGGTGGTGGAGGGTGCGGGTGCCTGTGGCTCAGGGTGGTGCTGGGGGCGGTAGGACAGGGAGCCCGGGGACAGTGTGCACTGCGGGCTGTGCCTGTGGCTCGGGGCACATAGGCACCCAGGCTCTGAGCTGGGCTTACGTGGTGCCCACTGTGCCAGGCTTCCTGGCAGAGGTGGGGGTGGGGCCAGGGCACCACCTGCTGCCCTGACGGGCTCTTGCCGGGTCCTCAGGGAGCTGCAGGAGCAAGAGAAGGCCCTGCGTCTGCAGCAGGAATTGGAGGAGAAGAAGAAGGTAGGGGTGTGTGGCTGGGAGGGCAGGCCTGCCCACCATGCCCACAGCGTGGCGGCGAGGGGCTCACTCAGTGCCCGTTGCCACTCCAGGCCCAGGAGGAAGAGCAGCGTGAGGCTGAGCGGCGGCTGCAGGAGCAGCAGAAGCAGAAAAGCAGGGAGGCGGCGGCGGCCAGCAAGGCCCTGAACGTGACTGTGGACGTGCAGGTGAGGCGCTGGCGGGAGCCCGGCCCGCTCCCAGGGCCGGTGGGCGTGGCCTCGCT
>PVIC010004836.1:38203-60564 GCA_004025085.1 Thryonomys swinderianus | reverse complement strand
CTCCTGTCCCTGCCTCCCGAGTGCTGGGATTACAGGCGTGAGCCACCACGTCCGGCATTGTAGTATGCGGTGTTGATTGTTGGTGGGCATGAGTCTCCACGCCCAGCATTATATGTGGTTACCGGGGATCGAACTCAGGATCTTGCGCTTGCGAGGCAGGTGCCGGAACCACTGAGCTAACCCTCCGGCCCCTGAAGATTATTTTTGAGGATATTTCAATTGAAACAGCAAGATTTATAAAGGTACCAGTTAGCTGCATAATTACCATTTACTTCTTTGGAAAGAATTTTCTGAGAGACTTTTATGTGGGATGTAGGAACAAATGCAGTATTTTAAGGATAACACAAATAATTTAATTAAAACACTTTAAAAATACATAAGGAACATTCAGCTAAATCAGAATGAAGCATGTGACTTTAGAAGGAGGAAGATTTTCTCAGTTTAAAACAGGAATACGGGGTCAGGAATGTAGTTCAGTGGAGCCAAGAGCAAGGTCCTGAGTTTGATCCCCAGTACCACTAAAAATAAAAAGGAATAAAATAATAGATGCTATTCTGAGCCTTATTTCCCAATAGTACAATAATACTCATTTTTACAATAGAAATGGAATTATTTGTCCTTCCTAAATATGCTAAGTTCTATTTGAGTCAACTTTCAAGCCCATATTTTTAATAGGAAATATAGTCACATAGCATTGTGTAATTAAATTCATAAACTAGAAGTAGTGTATGCTTTTTGCATGTTGTATCCCACATAACTAAGACTGGAGATACTTTAAGGAGACCATTTGTGTGTCAGCTTTCCTAGGGCAGATATTTAGCATCTCATTGTACAGAGCCTATCATCATACAAATGTTTACATGTCCAGATAAATGAGCTGACATTATTTAATCAATGAACAATATTTTCAGAGTCAGAGAATGAGGCACAGCAACCACTCCACAGAAAACTCTCCAATTGAAAGACGAAGTCTAATGACCTCTGATGAAAATTATCACAATGAGAGAGCTCGGAAGAGTAGGAACCGCTTGTCTTCAAGTTCCCAGCATAGCCGAGATCACTACCCTCTTGTGGAAGAAGATTACCCTGATTCATACCAGGACACTTACAAACCCCACCGGAACCGAGGCTCGCCTGGGGGATACAGCCATGACTCCCGACATAGGCTTTGAGGCTGCCACAACAAAAAATAAAAAATACTCATCTGTTGACTCTTTGCCATAGCACTGCTAGGATAAACCCATCGTTCTAAAACTTGGCGAGTTGTGCTCGCTTCGGCAGCACATATACTAAAACTTGGCGAGCACAGCACAGTATTTACTGTGCTTACGGGCTGCTGTCATTTGATGCTAAGTAGGGCAAAACAAATGTACATTATGCCCTTGAATCTAGATGGATATTAAATGCCCAGTCATATAGATATTTTTAAGTGCAACATTTACATGATAACAATACTTTTTGTTTTCTTCATAGATCTAGACACATCAATTTGTAATCTAGGGTACTTATCAAGGCACATATAAAATAATTTCCCACGCTGGAAATTCCAAATGACCAGTTCCAGTTGGAACCAATTTATAAACCAATTCCTGTTGGAATTTGGGTGAAATGACTAGAAAGTCTACTTGAGCATGTTGCAATCAATTAAACAATTGGAAAAAAAACAATTAATAAGAAAATCAAAATACAAATAGAAGCCAAAACCAGGTATGGTATTTATTTGCTGGAAGCAAAATTTACATTTCAAGTGGGATGTATAGATATTTTAATATATGTTAATATTACCAGAATCGTTTTTCAAACTTACCAAATGTATTGATAGTGCCAAAAAAATCTCAGAAATTTAACGCAGACATTATATAGTCTCCTCAGATTTTAATATTTTTATTTCTTCCCCGGCACAGCTGTTGTATTCAAAATGTTTTGCTTTCCATTCAGTCAGTACTGTTAGCATGTTTGAAGTTGGCAAAAAGGAAAAGGAAAATGGAAAAAAATTCAAACAATTTCTGTTATAAGAGAGAATAGTAATAGGAAGGCCAAAAAAATAGCTGGAAGTGGAAAATGAGTTATTGTTTCTTCTGTAATCAGCATGAGCACAACTGTACACATCCAGGAATGTGAAGTCAGAGAGCGTACAGACCCTCCTGAGTGCGAAGCTAAACCTCCTCAGATGGGAGTTCCTCTGCCCACGTAACGCACAGGTTGGAATCTCCTGCCAGCACAGCCGAGTGTCTTTCCATTGCTTCAGTCAGTCTCTGTCTTCGAATATCTGAACATTCTATACCGTCAATAAGTTTTTCAAAACCATGCTAAGGATTTTTGTTTTCCATGGACACATTCAAATTAGGTGTTCAGAGTTGTTTTTTTAAAATGACAAATTTAAAACCTTACAGTAAAAAAAAATCCTAGATTCAAAATCTATTTGTTCACTAAAATTACAGCATTCTTAATGAAAAATTATGAAGATTTTGGAGACTTAGCTGACTTATATCTCTATGAATATTGCCTAACAATTACTCAGTTTTTCCAGTGACTATAATTATGAATTGGTAGCCTACATCTTATTTTATCAAGGATGCCTTAGATTTACTATGATCCAAGAAATTATCAAATTGATGCTTTTCTTTCATATGATACAAAATGTATTTATGAAAGATTCGTGTTTCTAAAATTCCATAATGCATGCATTTTCTAAAATCCTGATTGGATCAGGCATAAAACATCTTTTTTACATCTCATGAAGCCTATTTTCAAAAACAAGAATAATAAATTTTGAGGCTGAGGTGTAGCTCTGTGGTAGAGTGCATTTTAACATGTTTGTAGGCCCTGGTTTCCATCCCCAGAACCCTCTCCCCACAAAAAAACCTTGATTAATTATCTTATTTTTCCCCAAGTTTTTCAATATCCAGGTTCTTGAAATATGTATCATTTCCACTTTCCTGATTAAAAAAATAAGCTTCATATATTGATTACTTATACATCTCTTGGACCCTTCCCCTCATGTTGATTGGATGTACCCCATTATGAATCTTTAGCTGATAATGGGGATACCTGTAATTCTATGTCAACTCAAACATTTGACACAATTAAACATGGGCTCAGTAAATTTTAAAAGTTAATGTGTGATAACGGCTTATGAAGTTCTTTTGTCATCTAGTGAAGATTACAGAATTTTCAATTAACACATTTAAAAGCTGTGTCCATTAGGCTGTTTAATAAACACATAATCTGCTATTACTGAATACTTTGTTAGAATATGAAGAGCTTTTTCCAGCAAACAAAAATATACTTATTACATGCATAGCACATATTTGCATGAGAAAGAATTAGCCAAAACATGTTTCTATATGCTTTACTGGTTTCTTGTTTGTGTGCATTTAAGTATTTAATTGCAGAGTACACCAAGGTGTATAAATTTAGAATAGACAGCTGTTCAGCTTTTTCTGTAGTCACATTAGCAATTTGGTCATTTAACTACTTTAAGATATTTACATTTTATGTCAGATAGCTGAAACAGCATTTACATATATTAAAAAATTACCATTTTTTTAACTTTTACAAAGTCACTTGTTTTTTCAAGGTCTCTCAAAACCTTGTTTCTAGTCTTCCACATCATGATAATAAAGAGGGTGGCCCATTCGATATCTGTGCACATCTCCAATCCACCACTTACCATCAAACGTCTATGCTTCTTTTTGCTTTGCACTTTTATCCAAAGGCTAACAACCTAAGAAAGGGTATAATGTATATTTTCTTGATGAATATATTTAAAATATCACATTAATTTGGCATATTCTTTCTCCTTCTGTGATGTTTATTTCTCCAAATGAATGAGATATGCATCTTCCTTTTTTAAGGCCTTAGAATTTGTTGTATAAATGATACTAAAATCCAGATATATACTAAATAAAAAGTTTTATTTTTGTCAGGCACATCAAGCACCTTTAGAAAATACATATTCCACAAATAGTTTGTTTTTTATTAATTTCATTACTATAAACAGGAGAAAGGAGTCATAATATTTTGAGGACATTTGAACTATTAGTGTAAACCACATATTAGAATTATAAAATTTCAGTCAGCAGAGTCATACAACAGTGTGGAAATGTAGTACTGGAGAAAAAAAAGAAATGTAATTTGTCTGTTTGGATGTTAATTCTCAAGGCTATAATATGACTCTGGTATTGTAATCAATAGTGTTATCTTGTTTACTCCAGTATTTAAAGCAGCACTTAGAAATGTTTATAAATGATTGAGTCTCTCTAATCTTTATATAGTTCTATTGGAAAGAAGATTGAAAGTGTTAACAATTTAGACTAATGGTCTTTCCTAAGAGGAGAATCTTAATTTTGTGACTGTATAAGTCATTGCATTTTGTCCTTAATGAAGTGATTTTTAAAATATGAAACAAATTGATTGTTCCCTTTAAATAATTTTTTATTTACTCAAATTATTATTGTTGCTGTTGTTGTTTGCAAAATGTATTTTTGGAATGTTAACCTCTTTTCCTACCTGCATACTTGAACTTGTCTTTTGTGTGGGGGCCTTAAAATTTCTAATAGGATATGGGGCACCGAAAGAGAGAATGGGAAGGAAATCATGGCAAAAGATGATTTACAAATACTGTCTTTATATGAACATATCACAAAATACCATCAAGACCCAGGATGTCAGTGAAGAATGTTCTTAGGCAACCTTAATTTGCATGCTAATGTATTTTTTGGTTGTTCAATTTTACTTAGGTATTTATTAAAAAAATAACCCAGCATAATATCACTATAGAAATTGCCCTGTACAGATATTTATACTACCTCTTCTCTAGAGAAGACAGTCTGTCTTTAAAGGGAAAAATACTTGTCAAGAACTAGTGATCAAATTTCTTATTATTAATGCTGTCCTTGCTGCAAAGTTAAATGCATAGCTTGTTGAAATAGCTTTCCCTTTAGATTTTAACCTGTTTTCCAAAATGCTCTTGTCACCTTTTCAGTTCTTCTGTGTGTCAAGTTTTCTTTGAACTGGTTCACATTTATCATGAGGCACAATTAATTCAACAAGCAAGTCTTCATAGGGAATAAAAGAATTTACTTGTTACATACTGATCACACATCACAATGTCTAGCTTGAAGTCTACAAGACAGTAGGTCCAGAGACTTGTTTAATACAGTTGGTTTACAAATTCAAAGTTTGTTGATCTTTGACTTCTGTGGACACTATGAGCACAGCTTAGACACTTCCTGGTTAAGGATGTGTTTTAGCATGGACTCCCATGTAACTGAAACAAACCATATCAATATTTTGAATAAATACTTAAGTAACCCTTACTCTTTTCATATCTCTGCCTTTGTCTTTCATGACAATGTTGCACGTTATTTTTTAATTACATAAAACTCATCTGTGAACGAATGAAAACTTTATAGGAAATTATGTAATGAATCTGTTTCATTGGTTCTCTTTATCTTTACTGTCAGTCCTATAATTATTTATTTGAGCTTTGTCTATGCTGCAGAAAACAGCCCTCCTTTTAAAAACTATAATCATGATCCAATCAATCAATAAGGAGTGATTAATAAGAATGATCTTTTTTCTTGTTGAGTTAAGCAATCAAGTTAATCAGAACAGTAAAGTTGGTTTATATGGACAGACAGAGCTTCAGCATTCAAACATTATCTTTTGAAGATTTCTTCTTTAAATGGATCCTTCTCCAGTTAAATACATCCACTGATAGCAACTGTCTCTGTCTAGTCGTGGATGATTTAATCCCAAGTGCTGCATGTTATCGAGTTATATTATGAGAAGATTCAAAAGTATCTCACCAGATAATCTTAACTAAGGGCTGTAACTCCCCACTTGCCATGAAAAACATAAATAAGAATGAATAGCACTGACTTTTGGGGAGTCAGTTTCATGTGAAACTTTCTTTTGTTCCTTTTGATGGATGTAAAAAGAATGTTTGCAGAAAGATAATGGAAAATGTTATGAATTAATTAAAGTGGTGTGAGGAAGGCACTGATACTTCATCATTTGAAAACTGTAAGGAGTTAAAAAGAAATTTAAGAACTAAAAGTGGCTGGCCTCTATCTTTTCAGTATTTTGTAAGTGTTCTTGGTTATGTGTTGAACACTTAAATTTCTCAGCAAATGGCTATGTCTCATATATGTAGGGGCCTCTCTTGCCCTGCTTGCATGCCACTTTCACACACTTTTAACTGAAATCAGTGTGAGTTCTGTATGCATAATGGATGTATTAAAGATGTGGGATTCTTAATGCTATATTGTTGCATACTATTTTTCATATGCCTTACAATATTTTCTGGGACATTATTAAAATGAAGGCATTTTATTGCCAAAATAAATCTATGTTGTTATTTCTGCATTAGCAGTAGAAAAATAAATAATGTAGCAAAAATATATTGTACAGTACAAAATTATAAAATATATATATTTTGCCAATAATATGAATAGATTGAGGAGAAAGAAGCACATTTGTTATAGCACAAACTTAAAACAAAACCCACTGTTAAATTTGGCAGTCCTGTTTTTAAAAAATATATATAGTTCTATGTTTTATCAGATTTATCTCATCTGCCATCTTTTTAACTTGCTGCTTGATATTTTTCCAGCAATTTACTTCATAGCCTTGACTCTGTGGATGTAATTCTTATTTTGCTCCCGTCCATGAAACTTATTAAATTTTATTTTGTGATAACACTCATATTTTCTGTTATTTTTTTCTCCTCCCATTATAATTACAAAATGTCACAGCATATGCACTCATAGGGCTGTTCTGAATTTTGTATTTTTCACAGCCTCAAGTTAGAATGATCAGTAAAGATGTCCCATTGAAAAAACATTAGTTAAGGATTCTTTAATTTATTTCATATGGAACACTATTTGAAATTTAAGTTAAAGCCATTAGCTTTGCTTTGTTTTGGAAGGGGTGGTGGGAGGGAATAAAAATAATATACTAAAAATAAGTATGACAAAAATCATGTAAAAAAATTTCCCTACTATTCTGAGGGCTGTTGATATCCCAGACCATTGCTGTATCTACAGTGAAAACGTGAGAAAAAAATGCCTTTGTCAAGTGAATCTTTTCTTGTTTTAAATTTAGTTATTTATTTTGATAACTTATCCCCTTTTATTTTTCATATAGTAAGTGTATCATTCTACAAGGCATGCTGGGTAAAATATACTATGCAAATGTGTACAGTGCTGCATGTTTTGTTCTCTGCTTTAGTGGCTTTAAAGAAAAAAATGTGGTGTTATTTTTGTGAATAAAGACATTTAACAAAGAAAATGCAGAGTGCATGCATACAGTATCTAATTTCTATGGATTTGTTTTATGAAATTTAAATGTGTACAAAACAACTGCATTAATTTTTTCTTTTATATAATAAATGAAAAACACTGAAACCAGCGTTATACCTCTCCTTTATATTATTCTAGACATATATTGAAGACATATTAGAAATCATTAGGCCTATTTATATATACCCTCAGTAGGAAAATTAAAAATCACTCTAAAATCCAAACAAAAGGATGCAGTTAATTGACTATTTCCTGAATACTCTACTAGATGCTGCGAGTGATCACAAACAACATACTAATTAAGAAAGGACCAAGTTACATGGATACACACAAAAATGGAGTAAAATATATTAGAAGAAATGTATGTCATACGATTGAGTAGATGAACCTTATGTATTGCTCACAAGACACCCCTAAATGATTGATACAGTCATAATTAGAGGTCTGCAGAACTATCCTGTATCTGTAAGAATTCTATCGATGATACACAGATTAGGACTTTATTGGAATTTAACTTCTCTCTCACTGCACTGTATAAGAAATGCAAAAGAAGTAGATTTTATCACTGCATTACCATTACAGTGATTTATTACAGCCAAGTTATTTCACAGTTAATCCTTCTGAGCACCCTGGAAAGTAGGTACAGCATAGATTATCACTACAGGTAAAGAAAACAAACCTCATTTTCACCCCTTTCTCTGAAGTACATAATTTTTGCTCTAAAACACATATTTTAAACATTGGTTGTTTTAAAAATACCTGGAATGCAACATGTTGCCTAAATGAACAGTATTTTATCAGAGAGGTGTTAGCAAAGCATTTCAGCTAATAATCTGAAATTCCCAACTGGAAGAATTACAGTTGCTCACTATCATTGCATCAAATGGCCATATGCCAAAGCCACCTCTTCTGTGTCCAGCACATTTCCACTGCTAAGATGAACTGTGGAAAGAAATACCTTGTCCTTTAACACAGCATGTAATTAGCACAGTGGTTAGAGTGTGGACTCAACTGTTGAAAACCTGAATCCAGCCATAACTAGCTATGCGTATGGGGCAATCACTTAACTTGCCCCAAGTTAAATGGGGCTTGGATCTGTTTCTGTAGAATGGTTTTTCTTTTGATGTAGTCACATTTTCCTGTTTCCTTCATGTCCAGTAAATTTTTATTGGATTTATGACATTGTAAACCTTACATTGTTGACAATTTGACCTTGTATTCCTCTATAGAGTGTTGGACTTGTTTCCACAGCAATTGTGGATTAGTTTGATCCTTTCAAGGTTTGTTCTCAAGGTTGTATAGAATTGATGTAAAGTAGGGCTTATCTTAGGCTAATTTAGTTCCTCTTCTGAAGCCTCTGGTATCTCTACTAAATGCCCTATATATTATAGTGTGTTCTCTGTCACTGAAGGGAACTTGTTTTATTCATCCCCTGAAACCTGTTTTTTCCTCCAACTGGCCAGCCTTCTGGGGTTTTATACTGCACAAGTATAGATCTGTATGTAAGCAAAGACCCTGTGGCTTCCTGCGCTAGTTTCTAGAGTTTCTTGTGTAGCTTTCTTCTTTCACTTACTCTGCTTTACAAATTCTAGCCACCCCGATCTCAAAACTGGTCAGAGACCTCACTCTTAAGAGATTGCCCTACTCTTACCAGGGCCCTCTCCTGTATTTCGCTGAGAATTTTGGCAGAAAGTCCTGACAATAATAAAAGTTAATGATTGTTTCTTCTCTTTTAGGAATCAAAGTCTATTTTCCAATATTTCAAAGTAAATATTGCCTCATTGTGCCCAGAATTTTGTTAATAACAGGGTAAATCCAGACTATCCTCTTCTCTCTGCCTTGAAACAGAAGTCTGTCCTGACATTTTGCACATCACTATAATAATTAGGTCTTTAGTCTCAGAGGAAGTGTTTTCACACCTTGCTTCACACTACTCACCAACTTCCAATTACATCTTTAGTAGTTACAAGTTTATATTTAACCTACAGATCACCTAGTCAATCACTGTTTTAGGGAAATTCAATACTTTCTTTTTCTTCTCAGAGGCACTTGGAAAATAGTATGGAAGACCATCTCAACATAGCTATAAAATAGTAGGCCTTAACTTCACAAATTTATGGTCTGATGTGCATTAACAAGCAACAGAGATGTGTGAGAGTTTGCAAAATGTCTGAATTTCCAAAGCATTACCACAGTGCGCAAGAATGGAAATACAAGTTTATGTAAATTGATTATGTTAACAATATTGTTTTTCCAAACAGCCTACAAAAAACTTTATTAAGTAAATCTAGACATCATCTACAAATTATGTAGTTTGCATTACTGTAAGGATTTTCTTTCCCTTCATGTTTTCTCCAAATTTGGCTTTTTAATATAAATCCCGGAAGAAGTTTTAAAACGTGACTTGTCCATATACTGAAGTAATATGGCTAAGCAGTTAGATGGGAAGACAGACATGAAAGTGAAGGGAGATCTGAGAGGAAGACCCCTTACGGTGCCAAGACAGCTTCATGACGCCAATGTAAGGCCAGTGACTCAACTGAGTGTGAAGGGGCAAGAGGCTCTACAACGAACCTGGAACACCAGTCAGCGAGGGTCAAGACGGTGGAGATGAGTACTACATGTTTATGGCTTTATGGAGGACATTCATGGAGAACATAGCTCGGCAGGGCGCAGCAGCACGCAGTCCAGAGCCTACTGTTCACACTCGCAGCCGGCACAGCTTCGATCCGCAGGAATTACTCAGCCTATATATCGCCCACCACCAGGCCGCCGTCATCCCCGGCCCCGCCCCTTCGCCCCGCGCCTGCGCTCCGCCGCCACGCTAGCCCCGCCCCCGCGGTCACCGCCAACGCAGTGAGGAACTGGGGGAGGACGGTGGCCCGCGCGGCTCATCGCAGACAACGCGGCGGCGATGTCCGCGAGCCAGGCGAGTGCCGCGGCGGGAGCGGCGGGGCCTCGCGCGCGGCAGGGCGGCCTGGGCTTTGGCCTCCCTTCGGTTCCCTGGAAGCGGGCTGGCGGCCAGCGCGGGAGCGGTAGCAGCAGAGGCGGAGGCTCCAGCGCGTCTCTCTTCCCCTCAGCCTGAGCCAGGGGAGGCCTGGCGGTCCGGCTGGCTGGAGGGGCTGCGCTGCCCGAGGATGGGAATTCTCTTCACCAGGATATGGAGACTGTTCAATCACCAGGGTGAGGGGCTTGCGCCGGGGGCTACGGGTGGGGGAGAGGGTCATTCCGGCGGCGGAGCGGGGGGGGGGGGTCTCCTGGTACTTCCGGAGTGTGGGCGGCGCGGTGTAGCGCTCCCTCGGCGGGACCTGCACGCTGCTCCCTAGCAGGCCCGGGACTGTTCTGCCCGGCTTCGCGAGCGTGGGGTGGTTTCCAACTCGCAGCCCTTTGTCTTAGGGGACCTTCTAAGAAGTCCCTTTCGTCACGCACCCATTGCTCCGATTTTGGCTGGGAGCGAAAAGGGCTTCTTGTCCCACGTCCGAAGCCCCCGAGTGGCATGGCTTAACTTTCATTGCTTTCATACATTTGCATTTGAGTTTGGACGGCAGTAAGAAATGCAGACATATTCTGGGAGAAGGTTGTAGGTTAGGACCTTTGCTGCACTAAGCGGCTGAGAGTTGCAGAATGCGGAAAACGTGAGGGTGAGGGCTCGCTCTCGGGTTGTCGCCTACCCTGTACCGCCAGCCCTCTGGGGGAGGGGCGCGAGAGAAGCCGGAATCGCGACGGAATTCCCTGTTTACTTTATTTATGTCTGTGTTTAAGGAAAAGCTTAAGTCTTTTTTCTACCTGTTTTATTTTGTTTCATTTTTTTGGTTTTTTTTCGCTGGGTTAAAATAAAGTGTTTCTCTGAAAGCTGTAAAAACCATTGCACACAAAATGATAACGGTAGGGTAACAAGTTACTAAATACAGTGTATTATGGAGAAGATGCTTAAATTTATCTAAACTCAGACATTGCCTTGATATGCATGTAAGGTTAAAATTTGTTTCATAATGTGTGTAAAAGTAAAAGAAAGGACACCGTTTTAACAAAAAGGACAACAGGTATTAGGATCAAATTAGGATGTCTTTTTAATTTTTATACTCGAGTTAGACGATTCATCATTCCTGCTGTGAATAACTTGTTTGCTTTTTCTTGTATAAGATGGTGATGTCATATCTCAAAAGTTTTCCAGTTAAAATTTATATCAGTGGTAGACCTGCAACCCACTTCCCCTGTCTCCCCTGTGATGGAGCTAGTCTTACAAGGAGTTGGGAAAGGACTAGAACAGAATCAGATGATAGTTTAGATCACATGATGCTAAATGGAATGGAAGGTGCCTTGGGGCTTTCTCATGGAGTGGAGGGAACCAGTTCTAATCAGCACTTCACAGTCTGACTGGCTGTGTAAGTTGGAAGAGGGAAAATGGGAACCAGTCACTTCTCTTTCCTGGATCTAGGCAATTCTCACCCAGAACACCCAAGATCCTTGGGACCTACAGATCTTAAAAACTTCATCTCCAGGTTTCAAGTACGAAGAATTAAATTGCCATAAAACTGGTGGTATTCATGGTAGATAGACTCAATTCTAGCTTTACCATCTGTAATTATTTTTAGCTCAAGTAGTGTTTCTGCATCTTTTCTACGAGGTTTAGAAAAACTTCGCATGCTAAGCACCAATACAGCCAGAAGACATAGCTGTCGCCTCTGTTTTGAATCAGTAATAAAATTACTCGTTTCTTTGACTTAAGAATGAATTACAGTTTTGCCAACACATATTTGCCAGTAAATAGAATACATACTTTGGTACCATTACATAGTGCTGTTACTAGTTTTAACTTGCGTGTGTGTTCTTTTGCTGGACATTTACTTCAATGTTGGGAAATTACTAATAAAGACATGTTCTAGAAAGTTAACATTGTGAAAATGAATAAACATTTCTCTTTTGTTAAACATAAACAGGGTGGTTGTCATTATCAAGAGTCAGCTTTTAGAATATTTACTCCAGTCTCATTCTTCTTACTTGTTGTGTCAGTTGTATGTTAAATTGGGTGTACATAGATGAGATGTATCTTAGATCCTTTTTTTATCTACAGAAGATTCAGGACACAATGCTATATTCTTTTGAGAAAAACTATTGGTGGATTGCAAATTTGTGATACTGACAAAATTTAAATGGTACCAGGTCTCTTCTGAAAACCCTGAAGAATAAATAGCTTTTTCAGTGAGAAGGTTTAGTGCATAACCAAAGCTAATTGCATATTGCTCAAACTAGAAGAACCAGAGGCTACATTTTAGGTGATAGTCAATAGAACACAAACTTTATGCTATATTTCATATCTCTGTCTGTCTCCCTATTTTGTTTTTAATATTTCTATGGTCCTTTAAGTAATTTATTTCCCTTGAAAAGAGAAAAGAGAGGCTGAAGTGTATTATCTTTCCAGGTCTTAGAGCTATTAAATGAGAGAGCTGCGTTAGTTAAAGCACCAGAGAAATCTACTGCTGATTATTGGTCTTCTTAAAAGAGGTTGACATCCTTTTTTCCCTCCACCTTAACTTTTAATTTTTTTTCCTTTATTGAGTTTATTGGTACATTTTAGATGTACATTATGATCACATTTAGCATTGAGAATTTGTACCTGTTCGTGATGTATCCTGAATCTCATTTTAGTTGCTGTATTGTAATCTTCTGGATTTTGAAGAGTTGCCATTAGTGACGTTTTATGTACTGTATGTAGAAGGACTTTGTGATCAGTGATCCATTGTGCAGATATTTTTTGAGCACCTTTTTGAACCAAGACCTTTTCGAGGTGGTAGGAATACTACAGTGAACAAGAGACAACTCCTCCTTTTTGGGGGCTTTCATTATAGAGTAAGGAGACAGAAAATGTACTCATTCCATGTCTACAGATAAAGTAATTTACATTTACTGACTTTTGCAAGGTTAAGCTCTAAATCTCATACAGGTTAGTTGATTATCTCATACAGGTTAATCTGAATTTAGTTGATTTATTCCTTTTATTGTAGCAACTCTGTGAGTTAGATTTTCTTCTTTTACAGAATCAGATAGTAGTTTTCTTAAAGCACTGTAATCAAAAGTGATAGGCCTAGGAATCTAACCAAAGTTATATAGTGCTGGAGTTAGTGACCTGAAAAACACACACAGCTTTTTTTTTTTTTTTTTTTTTTTTTGTATAAGGAGGATTCATGTTAGATAAGAGAAGGAACTTTATGATCCTGATGTGAACTATGAAAGAAACTGGGATTTCCCCGTTGATAGCCCTGTTTCTCTTCTGATTGGTTGTTAGAAAAGGAATTGTGCGCTGGAGATTTAGCTCAGTAGTTCCGGCGCCTGCCTTGCAAGTGCAAGATCCTGAGTTTCTTCCCGGTAACCACATACAATGCTGGGCGTGGTGATTTACGCCCACCAGCAATCAATACCACATACCACAGTGCTGGGCATGGTGGCTCACGCCTGTAATCCCAGCACTCGGAAGGCAGAGGCAGGAGGATTGCTGAGTTCGAGGCTTGCCTGGGCTACATAGTGAGCTCAGGGCCACCCTGAACTAAAAAGCGAGACCCTGTCTCAAAAAAAGAAAAAAAAAAAAAAAAAGGAATTGTAAGTTATGAATGAGTGTGGGAGTAGCTTTCTGTGATGCACGAATCTGTTGCTGAGGAAGCTGCCTCTGCTAATGTTTTTGATTTTTTTAAAGGGGGTTCAGACACGTCCATGTAGAAGTTGAGTAGACTGTGCCATTTATAATTATATTACCTCTTGTTTCCAAATGAGTCCTTTTCCTATGTTCTGTGGAAATGGAGCTGGGTCCTTTAGATATTTTTGTCAGCACTGGAGGAACAGCATTGCAGAGGGGAGGGGTTTTTCCTTTCTGGTACAGTATGCCCTCTCATCAGCTCTGTAGCGCTTGGCTCTTGGGCTGCACGGTGTCAGCACTCCCAGCCCCACCTATATTAGTTTCATGATGGAAGGCCAGTAAAATACTCCTAATGAACAGTGTTCCCCAGCACACTAGAAGGAGGATTTCCAGGAAGTTCCCCTGGCATCTCACCACGGCTGCTTCTCAGCCATTCAATGACCCTTGGCTGTGCCCTCCAATAATGTCTTTATCTCAGTCCTGAGCCCAGTGGAGAAGCTCTGTCTCAGCTCTAAGGAGATAAATTCTCTTTTCATCATTCCTATAATCTTTGTAGTTCTTTCTCTTAGCTTTTTCTTTTTTAAAAAGTTTTATTGGTACATTATATATACACATCACAATTACACTCCACATTGAGAATTAGTACCAGTATATGGCATAACAATTCTCATTTTTCACCTTCCCCTACCCACCCTATCCTCTATATACACAAGCTTTGTTTCCTTTTTATTACCATCAGTTTTTCCTTCCCCTTCATTATTTACCCCTAAACCCCATTTCCCTTTGAATATTTACTATTTCACAATATTGAGCATGCCTTCTAGAACACATTTACAACTTCAGTTTCTCATACCAGAGAAAAGATACATCTGTGACCTATTTATTTCAGTTATGAGTATGTCTGTAAGGAACGCCCATTTGAATATAAATGACTCAGTCACATCATTCTTTATGGCAGAGTAATATTCCTTTTTATTTAAAAGAAACCCACATTGCTGGGTGTGGTGGCTCACGCCTGTAATCCCAGCACTCGGGAGGCAGAGACAGGAGGATTGCTGAGTTTGAGGCTTGCCTGGGCTACGTAGTGAGCTCAGAGCCAGCCTGAACTACAAAGCGAGACCCTGTCTCAAAACAAACAAACAAAAAAACCCACATCTTTATCCAGTCTAGAATTGATTGGGTTGTTTCCAAGATTTAGCTATCACAAATTGAGCTGCTATAAACATGGCCACACATATGTTGCTGTGATATGAATCTTGTAATTCTTTTGTGTATATTTCCAGCAGGAGAGTAGCAGGATCAAATGGGACCTCTAGTCCTAGGTTTTTGTTTTTGTTTTTTTAATAATCCTAGTTTTTTTTTTTTTTTTGAGACAGGGTCTCACTTTGTAGTTCAGGCTGGCCCTGAACTCATTATGTAGCCTAGGCAAGCCTCGAACTCAGCAATCCTCCTGCCTCTGCCTCCTGAGTGCTGGGATTACATGCATGAGCCACCACGCCTGGCACTGTGGTATGTGGTGTTGATGGCCCAATAATCCTAGTTTTTTGAGAAATCTCCACACTGATCCTATGATGGTTTAGCTTTTCCTTTTTATCTCAATCTTGTGTAATAGTTATTTTCTTTATATTACATTTTCCAAATTCAAATTGTTTAATATCTATCTCTTGATTGAATCTCTAATTTTGGTATGTATAATGATTAAGTTTTCTTCTGCAACCTCTTAGTATGAAGAAAAGGACCCCCCTCGAAACTTCATACTACTGGCTATAGTTTATTTTCAAAGTTTGTACTTTGTTTTGAGAATTGAATTTGTAATACAAAATGGCTTCATCAGATATCTCTCTCCTGACCTCTCTATTTTCACATAGTTTACTTGTTCATTCATTGAAAGAATTTTTATTAGACCCATATCTCATTCCAAGAGTTAGAGAAGAATAGTGAATATGACGAGTGAATTTTGTACTTTTTTTGCTCTAAAGGACAAAGAATTGAGAGGGCTTAGTTATAATGTATGTAAGTTAGAATGAAGAATTAGGATGATCCCTAATTTATTTGTCTTGGTTTTTGTCTTTTCTGACTTTGGATTCAGAAGGGTAGAAAGTCTCTGAAATAAAAGTTAACCTTTTTTTAAAAAATTTACTAGGTGGTACGTGCATGAATATAAACTTTTGAGAAACTGGCAGTGAGAGGAATTGGTAGGCTAAGTGAAAAGGAAAGAGAGAGGAAAAAAATAGTTTTAGGACAAAACAGTATTGATTGTTAAGGTCCAAATAATAATTTAGAATTCTGTCAAAGGATTATAACAATGTGTTGTTTTGGGTTGCTCTGTTGTGGGTATTCTGAAAGAAAAATGTGAAGCAATAATCTTGTGATGATTCACATGCATCAAAGAATTGGAGTGATTAAAAGTTGTATTTGCTTATCTTATGCATGTTATATTTTAGAATCTATGGAATACTTTTTCAAAGCACAGGAGCACTTTATGGCTACAAGTTTACTTTCTGTATATAATCTTGTTCCATTTTGGTACGAGGACAGGTAGTGACAGAGCTTAAAGGTGTTAAAAGCTGTTTAATATTATCAGGTACCTGTAAATAATTTAATACTGTCATTGGAAATAAACTAGTTTGCTTTCATTGAGTTGTCTTCTTTATCTTTGACTGTTACATAATTGTGTCTTAATTGGGGCCTGGGATGTCGTTCAGTGATAGAGCACTTAGCAACCAAGTGTGAAGCCCTAATTTCAATCCCAGCACCACAAAAAAACAGAAGGATTCCTTGGTTTTTATTATGACTTACATGCTACGTTTTAGACCTAAACAGCTTTTTAAAATTGTCCTTTGTGGGCTGGAGATTTAGCTCAGTGGTTCCGGCGCCTGCCTCGCAAGCACAAGGTCCTGAGTTTGATCCTGGTAACCACATACAGTGCTGGGCGTGGTGGCTCCCACCTGTCATCCCAGAACTCGGGAGGCAGAGACAAGAGGATTGCTGAGTTTGAGGCTTCCCTGGGCTATGTAGTGAGCTCAGGGCCAGTCTGAACTACAAAGGGAGACCCTGTCTCAAAAAAAAAAAAATTGTCACTGGTACTTTTTAAGTCTTGAGTGGAAGGGTAATGATACAGGGAGAAGTTAGTGATGAATGTGGTTTGTAGTTGTTAGCCAAGGGTGAAGAGGTGAAGACTCCTGGATTGTGGATTCTTCATTGGAATGGCTTTTCAAAGAGATATTTAACTACTTTACAGAACTGTGGTTTCTTGCAGGTTTTCTAAAAGTTCTCTACATGTTTGATTGGAGTTTCTTTTTATTTTTTATTTAATTTTTTGCCATTTAAAAATTTTTTATGTTTAATTGTACTAGCTGGTATTCCCTTAATAGACTAAAATTCTGGGTTGGAAGACACATTGCATGTTTATTATGTATTTTGGTGTCACACAGGAATTTGCTGAGGGTGTAAAATTTAGATCAGTGGAAGAAAGAGGCTGTCATGAGTGAAGAACAGTCTTAACCAAGTTAAATCGAAAACCCTTGAGACATTTTGGAGACCAAGTAAGGACCAGTGTACCTAAATTTTAGTAGACAGATCAAGAAAAGAATTAGGAAATTTATGTTAAGACTTAACCATTCTTTGCCAGTCATCCATTTTCACCATGTTTATGTAGTGTTCTAACCTCTATTCACCTTCTCCTCCAACATACAATGTGGGGAAAGGGTTGCTTGACCGCCCAGATTCAAAGTTTGCCTATTTTCCCTCCTTTTGATCGATTCCGTCAACTGAGTCTAACCTTTCACTTTTTAGGACTTAAGTCATTTCCCAGCTTTGTAGGCGTCTCAGTCACTTTTTCATTGTTGGTACACTACCCAGCACCTACAACTCAAAGGAGGAGAAGTTTGACTCACATTTAGTCCTTAGTCACTGACTCCATGGCAGAGTGGCATGGAAGAGCAGTGTAGCAGAGGAAAGCTGTTCTCCTCCAGGTAATCTGGAAGGAAGTGGAGAAAAAGGAGAAACCAGGGAGAGAGACCCTTCCAGGTCACACCCTCATTGACACATCTCTTCTGATCAGATCCTACTTCCTGACACCAGGTCAACTCTGTCATCCCATAATTCCTCACCTTCCAAAAACCCCACCTATAAGCACCAGGCCTTTGGAGGACATTCTTTTTTTTTTTTTTTTTTTTTTTTTTGAGACAGGGTCTTGCTTTGTAGTTCAGGCTGGCACTGAGCTCACTATGTAGCCCAGGCAAGCTTCGAACTCAGCAATCCTCCTGTCTCTGCCTCCTGAGTGCTGGGATTACAGGCGAGAGCCACCATGCCCGGCACTGTGGTATGTGGTATTGATTACTGGTGGGCGTGAGTCACCACGCCCAGCATTGTATGTGGTTACTGGGGATCGAACTCAGGACCTTGCGCTTGCGAGGCAGGCACTGGAACGACTGAGCTACCCTCCAGCCCTGGAGGACATTTTTGATCTAAACCATAACATTGGGTAACTGGATTTCTTTTTCTGCCTAAATTCCATGACTGGTGGGATTCATTTCTTTTTATCATCATCTCTGCGTCTCCTCTCATCATTTTCCATTGTGCTAAACATAATGAATCCACACTTTTTCTCTTCCAGTGTGTTTTCTTTATTTCTAGGCACTACTGAAGAAAGACTTAGAACAGTTTACGCAGTTTAGAAAAGGTTATGTTGTCTAATTTCAACTGATTCTGTTCAGTGGCCTAAAAGAAATTATTTAAATGCCATCCTCTTTTCAGAAGGCAACCAACTTATGCTACTGAGGAGATGAAGTCCTTCTGGAATGAGCCTCTCCTGCTATCTGCTTTATCTCAGCGTCACTGTTATTGCATGTTGGTTTTGTACAGAGCAGTTTTACTTTATATTCAGCTTGTGGCCAGATTGGCCAAAAAAAATGTTTTTGTTTTGTTTTGTTTTCCTAGCTAGTACTTCCTGATAGCTGGGGAAAACATCAGGAAATAAGTCTTAAGTACATGGCTTTTTAATCCACCCATACAAAACCAGATGACAGTTTTTAACTTTGAAACTATATGTCAAGAGACTGGATGGTTTTTCCATTGAGATGTCCTATTGCTATTCAGCCTGTCTTTGAAGACAGATTTTTGAATCATTCTTCAAGATCATACTTCATTTAACAGTAAAAATATAGCATTCATTTTAGCTACCATTTCTCTTCTGACCAAGATGATGTCAAATGATCCCTTCTTTCTTTAAAGTCAAATTCACCTTCAAAAGTTTAAAAATTTTCCACCATTGAGAATATTTAAAATGGTGTATGTATGATAGATATTGTGAAATAGAAAATAACCAAAGGGAAAAGCGTAGGGGTAAGTAATGAAGTGTAAGAAAAAATATGATGTTAAAAAGCATATGTATATGGGGGTAGGATGAGGTTGTAGGGTGGGTGGGGGAATGGGTAAAAATGAGAATTAACTACATTAGAAGTACAAATTCCCAATGTGGAGTGTGATCATGATGTGTATATAAAATGTACCAAGAAAGAATTCAGTTTTTAAAAAATGGTGTATCTCAGGCTCTAAGGCAGAATGCCAAATTATTATTATTACAAAAGAGTGCCAAATTATTTTGGAAAGTAGCATGGTAAGAAGAAATGTTTAACTTCCTTAAGTGATTAAGGACCTTGGAAAAAACTAAGAGCCAGTGTGCTTGTGTTTTAAGGTCTAAGTTCTTTTTAAAGTACTGTTTCTTTCATTGGTCAGAATAAATGTGTATATTTCCTGAGTTTTGGCAAGTATGTCTAAATTTTGTCTTGTGGTTAGTATATAGGGTACTACAAAATATTCCTGGGACTTAGAACTCAGCTAACATTTTGAGAACAATCTGATCAAAAAACCACCATGCAAGTGGGACACTTTCTGATTGCATTAATATGTTTCTAGTTACTTATAAATCGAAAAAGAGATGTCATGAAAGGGGAATGCTTAATTTTGGAACACAGGAAAATGTTGAGTTAGGAAAAATTGCCATGCTATTTAACAACTCCCAGGAGGAAAGATTCTCTAACCTAAGAAATCAAATATCTGGCCTTGACATAGTCATGGCCCTACCATAAGGATGGGTTCATTGTAACGCACTCTTGGTTTGGATTCCATGCTCACCCAGTAATCTTTTGATTTTTTTGTTTGTTTGTTTTTGAGTCAGGGTTTCGCTTTGTAGTTCAGTCTGGCCCTGAGCTCACTATGTAGCCCAGGCAAGCCTTGAACTCAGTGATCCTCCTGCCTCTGCCGCCTGAGCACTGGGATTACATGTTTGAGCCACCAAGCCCAGCAGTAATCTTTTGATTTTGGTTCAGCCACACTATATGCTTTTCCTCAGGAAGAGATGTTAATTTGTATTTTACTGTAAACAAAACAGGCAAGCCTTAGGAGGGAGCAGACAGAAGTTGGTAATCAGTGTGGGTTGTAGGTCTTAGGCCTGGGTGAAAAGACTGCTTAGCAGGCAATTTTGTTGTTGAGGCAGGATGTCCCTATGTTGCCCAGGCTTGCCTCGAACTTGTGATTCTCCTGCCTTAGCCTTAGAAGTGGCTGGGATTACAAGCATACATTTCTGTACTCAGCCCGTCAGGCAATTTTAAATGTTTGTTTTTATTGTATGTTACTTATGGCATTCTTGGATATTATTCATTTCTATGGCTTGCCATCTCTGAGTCTGTCCCCTTTGTGATAATAGGAGAAATAAGTTTGTGGCCCTAGAAGACTAAAAATCATGTAAATTCACCAGAGGAATGTTTCGTGGGGAGACTTTTGACTTTACTTTAGCATGTTTTCTACATATTATTAACCCATCAGTTTGAACTAGTGTCAGCCTTGTAGTTGAGCGAATAATGGAGTAGTCTGTGCCTTGGGTTTTTTTTTTTTTTTTTTTTTTTTTTTTTTTTTTTTTTTTTTTTTTTTTTTTTTTTTTGAGACAGGGTCTCACTTTGTAGTTCAGGGTGGCCCTGAGCTCACTATGTAGTCCAGGCAAGCCTCAAACTCAGCAATCCTCCTGTCTCTGCCTCCCGAGTGCTGGGATGACAGGCGTGAGCCACCACACGCGGCACTGTGGTATGTGGTATTGATTGCTGGTGGGCGTGAGTCACCACAACCAGCATTGTATGTGGTTACTGGGGGATCAGGGAATCGAACTCAGGACCTTGCACTTGCAAGGCAGGTGCCGGAACCACTGAGCTAAATCTCCTGGGCCTTGGTTTTTTTTTTAATTGAATTCTTTATTGGTACAATTTATATACATCTCAAAATCACGTATAACATAGGGGAATTTGTACCAGTATATGACACAAGTTAATTCTCTTTTTTACCCATATCTCTACCCAACCACACCTCCCTTTATACATGCTCTTTTATTTTCTTTCTGTATCATATTTATTCTTTCCCCTCATTACATTCCCACACCAAATTTCCTATGGAAATTTCCCACTCTAAAAGCTGTCATACTTTCTAGAGCTCATTTGCATCTACAGGTGTTCATGTCAAAGAGAAGATCTGGAATTTGCCTATCTGTGATCTATTGATTTCACTTATTAGTATATCCTCCAGGTGTCTCCATTTGCACCTAAATGGCTCGATCTGGTCATTCTTTATGGCATAGTAATACTCCATTTTATTAAAAAACCACATCTTCTTTATCCAGTCTCCAGTTGATGGACATTTGGGTTGTTTCCAAGATTCAGCTATCACTTGGGCCTTGGGTTTTTAAATTCTGAAGAACCTATATGGGGAGAAAGAACCCATATTACTCGAGAATATGGTTCCAAGCTGCCTTTTTTTAGAGAAATCAGTGACTAGATAAAATGGATTATATTTTCTATTTACTTCATTTTCCTTTTTTTTTTTTGGAGATAGGGTCTCGCTTTGTAGTTCAGGCTGGCCCTGAGCTACAAACTCAACTCGAACTCAGGTCCTTGCGCTTGCAAGGCAGGTGCCGGAACCACTGAGCTAACCCTCCAGCCCCATTTTCCTATTTTTGTATAGCAAGATTACTTATAGCATTAATAATCCCCTTCTATGGTAAGTTATATTGCAGAAATAACTATGTGGTGTTATAAATTCCCTTCTCTGATAAATGGTAACTGGGAAACATCTACTGTTTGAACTGTAAAGACTTCCTTACTCTGAAGTGTTAAAATTCTTGAAATTTGTTATTTATAGAATAATATTAATTCAACATTTATTAAGAACCTACCTTGCGGGCCGGAGGGTTAGCTCAGTGGTTCCGGCGCCTGCCTCGCAAGCATAAGGACCTGAGTTCGATCCCCGGTTACCACATATAATGCTGGGCGTGGTGGCTCACGCCTGTAATCCCAGCACTCGGGAGGCAGAGACAGGAGGATTGCTGAGTTCGCGGCGGCTTGCCTGGGCACCATAGTGAGCTCAGGGCCAGCCTG